>NDXZ01026529.1:0-11201 GCA_003055125.1 Paykullia maculata | reverse complement strand
TGGGATTCCAAGGAGTCTTTTGGAACATCCTGGGAATTGTCTAATGTGTTTTCTCGGTGCATCCTCGCCAGTTTCCTGCGCTGTGCACCCGACAACCGCTTTTTCTTGGTCGTTAGCTTGGCTATCTCTCGCTGACCTCTTCAACCATTCTGCTAAACTCGTCATTCGGTTTATCTGGAAAGGTGTTTTTTTACTTTTGTCTGTAGAGTCAGATTCGGAGTCCCCACCTGTTTCTAAAGGCTGGGTTGGCTTGAAGCCCCCTGGGTTCTACCTCCTGTTTTACAATTGTTATTTTGTTATTTGTTTTAGGGGCACAACCTCATATTCGGTTTTTGGTCCGTGGGGAATCAACGACTCTCTGAGGCTGGGAAAATAAATCTTCGACCCCGTATCCCCTATCCACCACCTGGGAACGTGCCTGGTAGGAGACCGATATCTCCCGCAGGTAAATGATATATACAATTGTTTTTAATGCGATCAATAGTTTCAAGGTTATGAAACAAATTGTTAAAACCCTTATGACACTACATTTTTCTTGCATTGTTTAAGTTTTTGTGAGCAGTACAAATATAATGTAATAGAAAAATATACAAGGTGAAAAGAGTTCAGATATATAAACAAAAAAAAAGCAAATTGACAAACATTTTACTCAAGTTATCGATAAAAAATTAAGTTCTGTCAAAAAAAATGTAAAAATGTATAAATTAAAATTGACATTTCAGGCTTGAAACACTAAAAGTGTTGCTAAATCACCAGTTTATGGACAAATACCGCGATTTATTACGCTTATTTGTTGCTTTGCAGCGTTTATCGGAAACAAAAAGTTGGCAACATTTTAATAGAAAACAACAAAAGAATAAAAACATTGCAATTTTGTTTATGTTTTTATAGTTTGATCTTTCTAACATTTACTGTTTCTTTCTATCAATTTTATATAAATTCAATGAAATAAAAATGTAGTGTCATAAGGGCTTAAGCAAAAAATAAAAAATTGGTAAAAATAATTTTTTTTTTTGAAAAATAAAATCCGGAAAAAATCGAAAACTGCAATAAGTATTGAATATTATTTATTTGTAGCAAAAGTAGATATTGATCATGAAAATTGATGCAAGTAAAGGCGACAGCATTATTTGTTTTTTATATTTTCACCCGCCTCAAATATCGACAAAAAATTAATTATTTTGCTTACATAGTCTGCCTGCAAAATTATTGCAAATATTAAATTTAAAATATCAACTTACTTTACACGCGCGAAGTAAAAACTTATGAATCGCATTTGAATTGTTTTTATAAATTTAAATTACTGCTGAGTTACGAAAAATCATGTTTTCTGCTAGTAGAAATAAATAAGAATATTTTTAAGATATTTTACTTTTGCTTGGGAAGTCACAGGTGGTGGATTAACTGTTCAATAAAGTTTTATTTTTTAACTGTTTTTTTTAGTAAATAAAAAAACTTTTAACTAGGGGCTCAACCGGGATCGTCCACCGTATAATATCCTGAAAAAGACAAAGTAAGGATTCGGTGCGAGCGATCAAAAAATAAAAATAGGTATCCTTAAGAAATAGGAGAAAAAATAAAATTAATTAGTATCCTTAAGGAAAAGAAGAGGAAATTAAAATTAAAAAGTATCCTTTAAAAAGAGAAATAATTAAAATTATAAGTATCCTTCAATAAAAGGAGAATACATTTTTTTTTATAAGTGATAGATAAAAACAGTGTTAAAGTGAAAGTGCCAAAGTGACAAAAAACCACCAGCAAGTTGATTTGAAAAATTTTGCAAAAATTTTTAATTAACGATTTCGTAAAAACGTTTATAGAACAGAAACGAACAAGTGAACAAAATCAAAAAACAATTAATAACACTTGTAACAACACCCCAGAACGAGTGTGAATCTGGGTCAGCTTTAAAAGACAACAAGAATCTGCATCTGCATCAGCTTAAAAAGGCAACAGGAATCTGCATCTGCATCAGCCTTACGGGATCACAAGAATCTGCACCAGCTTTAGAAGACAACACTAAACATCGCATTTGCAACTGAAGAAAAAAAGGCTTATACCAACAATTTATGTGGGTTTATTTAAATTATTTTTGTTTGTGAATTAATATAAGGAAAATATCTATAGAAAGTGAAAAATTTGTTATAGGTTAGTTGGAATATAAAACATAATAATAAAAACTGATATAAAGATTATAAGCACTGGATCGTTTAAGGAAATTAAAAGAGGAAATAGGCTAGTTGCCAGGAGAAGAAAGCTTGAGTTGTTCATTAGAGGATTCGACAAGTTCCTTTCAGGCTCTTAGTACTTCAGTTTCCACCATGACCACTCCTGCGCAAATGTCTGAACTGGTTTACAGACCGCTCCATTGCAGGAGACTATAGACAGATTAGGCCAACAATTATCACAGTTAGGTAGTGTAAATACGATAGTAGAATATCGAACACAGACGATAGATGAAAATATTCGTTGTGATGAGGCCCTAGACGTCATTAAATCGTTACCCAATTTTGATGGGAAAAACTCCTATGTGAGTTGGCGGGAGGCCGCAAATAATTCTATGCCATTATATAGGAAAGCTAGAAGAAAATATTTCGCAGCATTAACTATTTTAAGAAATAAAATAGTCGAAGATGCAAAAGATACTCTTACTACTCATGGCACGGTCCTAAACTTTGAAGCCATCATAAGTAGATTAGATTTCGCTTACGCCGACAAACGGCCACTACATATAATAGAACAGGAAATGAGCATAATGAGACAGGGTTCCTTGTCCATTATTGAGTTCTATAATGAGGTCAATAAGAAACTTACTTCTCTCATAAGCAATGGTTTCATGGTTCTGAATCAGACTTAACTAGGGAACTTAATATTAGAAATAGACAATATGCTTTAAGGGTGTTTATCAATAGATTAAATGCTCCATTGGTTAACATTTACCGAATGACCTACCAAACGCATTAGCAAAGGCTCAAGAGCTAGAATGAAACAATAATCGTGCAAATTTCGCTTCTCAGTTCATTAGGGCAACACATCAGAGTAATAGTCGCCAAAAGCCCACAAATTCGTTACGTTTTTCACGACGAAACCAAAATAACCCTCAAGTCAATAATTGCCAGATACGGCAACCAGAACTTAAGCCCGAACCAATGGAGTTAGGAACTTCGGCTAGTGTTAAAACTGCACAAAATGGATATAACAACCAAAGGCCAAATTATTTTTATAACCGTTTTGGGTCACAAAATCAAGCTAATAATTTTCAACAGCGTAACAAACGTCCACATTCTCAAACGACGTATCAGCCCAATCAAAAGGCTCAAAAAATAAATAACCTTAATGAAGACGCTTTTTTAGACATGGAATCGACCTGCCCTGCATTATAAGGACGGAAAAAAACTCACAATTTTGATTGACAGTGACGCAACAAGCAGCTACTGCAAACCTGGAGTTCTTGCGAACATAAGGGATTTAGTTATTATGCAGAGAGTAAAAACTATTAACGACTATACTCTCATTACACATTATTATGAAGCAAGCATGTTTGGAATAAATCAAATGTTTTACGAAATCCAAGGACTTGAGACAGACGCGCTTATAGGTTATAATTTTTTAAGGAAAACAAATGCAATATCAGACTTTCAGCAATGGATAATAACTTGTGGAAGATATTGCGAAAAATTTTTAAATTTTGAAAAAAAAAACCTATAATGCTGGTACAAATACTCCAGATAGAAAATCTGATGAAAATAATCTCAAAGACATTGGAGAAAATGTCTTGAATAAAATTATTAATGAAGAATATCCTGAAGGTACTAATAAAAGTGTTTCAACTAAAAATGTTGATCACGATTCACAAACCTTGGAAAAACTTCGCGAGAATATACAGGAGAAAGTTACTAGATAACACTCTAATATTAATTTAAATCTGCCTTTTAGAACAGATATTAGGACAGAAATTAAGACAATAGATAATGATGCGGTATGGAGCAAACAATACCCATATCCGCAAACTCATTTGTTAACAGTGAAATAGAAAAGTTATTAAAAGCGGGCATCATTCGAGAAAGCATGGGCCCCTATAATTCACCAGTATGGGTAATCCCAAAAAAGGAAACGAATGACGACGGGACACAAAAACTCCGTTTGGTCATCGATCACAAGAAATTAAACAAGAAAACAATAGCATATAAATACCCTATACCAGACTGTAATGTTAAATTGTCCAACTTGGGTAAAGCCACATTTTTTTCAATTATTGATCTTGAATCTGGCTTTCACCAAATTCTCATGAAAGAGGATGATGTGGAAAAAAAACGCATTTTCCGTCAACAATTGCAAGTATGAGTTTGTTCGAATGCCATTCGGATTGAGGAATGCACCAAGCATTTTTCAAAACGCAATGGACGATACTTTGAGAAATTTCATTGGTAGATTCTGCCATGTTTATATAAATGATATTATAGTATACTCCAAGGACTAACGAGAACATATAAAACATTTGGATATAGTAATCAATACGCTAAGAGAAGCAAATATGAAGATATCCTTGGAAAAGTCAAAATAAAAAATACATAAATAAGAACCCTTCGAAATTATTTATATGGTGTGACAGCACTGGAAATACACACCTCTTACATTTGCAATTTCAACAAAAAATCCCAACGTGAAAATTAAAAGATGGATGTCTTTTATTGAGGAGTATGCTTCTAAGTTTATGTATAAGCCTGGTGCTACCAACGTAGTAGCCGACGCACTTTCTAGACAGGTCTTGAATAATATTCCCGATGATGAGTCACTACAAAGTACCCAACATTCTATTGAAAGCAGCGACAGTTTTAATATCCCTGAAATCAATAAACCTCTTAACGAGTTTAAACAACAAATTTTGCTTTATAAAACTAATTTGACAAGCTATGAATCCCTGATAACTTTTGATATAATTCGCCACATGATAGAGTTCAATACGAGAGAAAATTTGAAAAACAGAAGATCTCTACGAGTTTAAGGAGACTATAAAAAATGTACTTAAAAACAAATTCGTTCATACTAGGATATTCGCGATTGACATTACTAACCCAGATGATCAAACAGCCATAGTAGAGTAAACTCATGTTCGTGCTCATAGAAACTATAAAGAAAATCATATTTCAACAATACTAATGGCCAAAAATGTTAAACAGTATAAAACAATATATCAGACATTGCAATATATGCAATAAAGCCAAATATGATAGGAAACCTGCTAAACTTCCAATTGGAGAAGCTCCAATTCCCAAAAATGAGGGGAGTTCCTTCATGCAAAGCTTTCCAAATGCGAAAAGACTTACGCTTGATAATGAACCAGGTCTTACAACTCCACAACTTAAATCAATAATGCAAAGATTACAAGTTGAATTGTATTACTGTGACCCACGCCATAGCTCGACAAATGGTCAAGTGGAAAGGGTACACTAAACTTTGGTTGAAATTGCTAGTTGCATTAAAGAGGAATTTCACATAATTGATATTAAAGAAACATTTTACAGAGCTGCTCAGCAGTATAATTTAATCATTCATTCAATAACGAATAAAAAAAAATGATATATTTCACAACAAAGTCCAACATAACGATGTACGAGATAAACTTCGTCAAGCACAATTGAATCTGATAAATAAAAATAAACCTACTAAAATAAAAACGTATAAACCACATCAGGAGGTTTACTTATTGGTAAAAGAAATAAATTAGATGATAGATACAAAAAACAATTATTTATCAAAGATTTAGGAAATAAAGTAAGAATATTAATTAGAAATAGGTTTATACATAAGAATAATATAAAATCATGAATGTTTCCCTTCTCTGCAGGAAATGTCACTCAAAATTTTATTACTATTCACAATTCTTAATGTCTGCCAACCTGAGGTGCAGATACTGGATTATTCAAATTCCCAACTTGTTCCTATACATTTAGGACAAGCCCGGTTGCCAAAAAGAAACTTCAAATTAATACATGTTCTAAATTTAACGCAGTATGAGTCAATAATTCGAGGAATTGAATCGGAAACAAAACAAAATTCTTTTAAATAGCACCTTATTGCCATTTTTCCTTCATGATGTCAAGCAAATAAAAGAACACCTCGAAATTATTAGGCCACGGTACTATCTGGTACTCCAAATCATGATGACCATAAAATAGTGGTACAAAAGAAGGAAGGACTGTTGGAAAATAATGAAAGATAGAGGATAATAAATAGAGAAGTTTTGGAAAGAGTCAATTTGTTAACGAATTCCACGAACCAAATCATTAAGACCATCCAATCCTTAGAAGAAGTTAGAAGAATACAGGAAGAAACAACAACCTATAAATTAAGGTTGCTGAGACAGGAGATTGTTAACATACAGTATGCCTTGCAGTGGTCAAAGGTAGGAGTTATAAATTCTTTTATTTTGTCCGAAAAAGAGATGAGTGAGATTAAACAGTTTTTAGATCAGGAAAAATTCCCTTATACTGATCTCAAACAAGCGTTAAGTTTTGCAACGGTAAGATTAGCAACAGATTATAGAGCTATCATTTATATTATAAATCTTCCTGCAATAGATAGTAAGATTTATGAAAAATACTCATTAAACCTATAAAAAAAGGAAACAGAATTGTAAAGATGAACACTAAAAATATAATAAGATGTAATAAAGAAATTTATGAATTAAGAGAAATTGGAAAGAATATAATAAATTATGAATTTGCAGCGAAGAACAATTAATAGACATAACCAAAACAAATTGTACCCCCTCGCTTTTTTCAAGTAGGAAACATGATTGCGTTATTATAAATAATCAGCATATAAATACGGTACAAGAATTATATCAGGGAACTATTTTGTTAAACCAATTTGAAGGTATTGTCGGAACTTTAAATAACGAAAGAAATGAATTGCGCGGGACATACTTACTTACAGTTGCCAATAGAACATTTATTTCAAAAGAGATATCTGAATGGAAACCGCTTCCTGCTTTATTGCAACCAACAAAAATTGGTGAAAATATAGAGGAGGTGCTTTCCTTAGAATTAATGGAAGATCTGCAATTAAATAATATTGAGCAGATAACTTCAATTTCGACTAAAGGAAAAGTGATGTTCTCACTTAATTTGGGTCTTATGATTGTATTAACGTGTTTTATGTTGGCAATAGCTTACAAACTTCGTAACAAACCTAAAAGTAGTTTAACGGTCACAAATATAATCAAAGAAAACAATCCGCCGGTAATCAAAAATCCTGAAGAACCATCTGGCTTTCCTGAACAAAAATACGAATTTCGCAGTATCAATGATCTTCCTATCCATTAAGTATCGGGACGATCCCACTAACGGTAGGGGGAGTTAAGGCGACAGCATTATTTTTTTATATTTTCACACGTTCATTAACTCGCCTTAAATATCGACAAAAAACTAATTATTTTGCTTACATAGTCTGTCTGCAAAATTATTGCGAAAAATTTTTTTTTATAAATTGAAAATATCAACTTACTTTACACGCGCGAAGTAAAACTGATGAATCGCATTTGAATTGTTTTTATAAATTTAAATTACTGCCGAGTAACGAAAAATCATGTTTGCTGCTAGTAGAAATAAATAAGAATATTTTTAAGATATTTTACTTTTGCTTGGGAAGTCACAGGTGGTGGATTAACTGTTCAATAAAGTTTTATTTTTTAACTGCTCAAGAAAGTTTTTATTTTTAGCTTTTTTTTTAATAAATAAAAAGAAACTTTTAACTTGTATGCCTTGCGTTTTTATTTACAACTAATTTAAGGTATCGCATATGTACAAGCACTGTAGAAAAGGGTATAATGAAAACGCAAAGTATGGAAACAAAGGTGCGTTTTACGACATGGATTTTGGCAAACCCCCTTTACATGTAGAAAATTGTTTGGAAAACAACTTTTTGACATTTTTGTGATTCTCAGAATCAAAAAAAAAAAAAAAATAATAACCAACAGGTTGTTTCGTTTTTACGATTGCGTTAGCAAAGTTATAAACGCTCATAAATGTGCGTGCACGCTGAATTGCTCTTTTTTTCCGTTGGCTACCTGTAACGAATGATTTTTTTGCAAAAAATTCCTTCATAGTTTTTATGATTCTTGGAAATAACGAAAAATTTGCAGCACACACAAAAAATTGTACCCATACAAAGGGTTATCCCAAATTATAATATCATGAGTTATAAGAGCTTCTTAAGAAATTTTGTTTTATTCAAGAAGTGTTTGCGATAACGGAAAAATCATTATATACCTACATAAAGATTAGAGTCTTTCAGCTTACAAGTTTTTTCAAGTTTTAATACAAATTAGCAAAAAAGCCAGACATTTTTATGTTAAAACAATCCGAATTCGTTTTGTTATGTGTACGGCCAATATATCACCAAGAAATTATGGAACTGCTTCTTAACTTCATTGCAAAAGTTATATGAAGATTGTTATAATAAAAAACCGCACAATTTGAACCAGAATTTAACACCGAGTACTATATCCATTTCATGTCGTAAGGTCTTCTAACGTTACATTGGGAGAGAAAATAATGGCCTTCTAGAGAAACACTGGTTCCAGGTATGCCAAATGTGGCTCTAGTGCCCCGAGATCGCATCATATTACCCTCTCTTCACATTTAACTTAGTCTGATGAAGCAATATGTTAAGGCACTTAACAAAGATAGTGAATGTTTCCAGTATATTTCAAGTAAGTTTTCCAATCTGAGGCCCACTAATTCGCAAATTGGTAAAAGATACTAATTTTGGCAGTTTAATGTCAGAAATTCTTGGGATTTGTTAGTATAGATTATTTAAAATTTCTTATGAAATAATAAGTGTTATGATTACGATTCTGGATATGATGTTAACTCACTTTCATAATCTTGGATGCAACATGAGCATTAAAGTACACTGTACCTGCAGTCACTTAGATCGTTTTCCTGAAAATCTAGGAGACTTGAGTGAAGAACAGGGCGAACGAGTCCACCAAGATATCCGGACAATGGAGGAACGATACCTGGGTCGCTGGGATGCACACATGGGCTGATTTTCGCTGGATTATTCAGAGTAACACTTCGTTATTCCATAATAATACAAAATCTAATAAAAGAAAATTCCAGAGTTTGTAGTTTATAATAATAACTTATTTATTTTCTTATAATAAATTTAAATAATAAAATAAAAATTTTCTGCTGTTTAATACATTTAACTCATCCAATTCAAATGTTTTTTCGAATGATAGAATCAGAATTGTAGGTAGGGTTTAGCCCAAAATACGCAATTTTACTGCACTTTCGATGTGCAAATGTGTTCATAGCATGGGGATAATATTTTCAAAATTCAATAAATCGAAAGAAGAACATTAACTACTCAATTTTATGTATATCAAACAAAAAAGTTCTGATTTACACTAGGAAACAATTAGAAGAAAAACATCTGGAATTCTTTTTTGTTTTTTCTGTTGGAGCAACGAAGAAGATCAACTACAACCCTGTTTTTGCATTTGTCTTTATGTATCATAATCAACTGTCAAATAACACCGCGTTACAAAAACGAGCTTTTGTTATGTCCTATGAACCAAATATACTTTTTCGGAAAGACTTTGGATCGATTTTTAACCCTTTTTCAGTGATCCAATCGAGCTAAATTTTTGCAGGCAGACTCGTGGAAATGTCTGTATCACGTCAAATTTAAAAAAAAACATTTTTATCAATCCTCAGATTTCACACAGGTGGACAGACGGTTTATACTTTATACATAAAAAAAAAAAATTGACGTGTACATGAAAATCGCCGATACACGTGTATTTTTATTTTTTCTCCCCTTTCCGAAAAAGTATATTTGGTTCATAGGACAGAATGTGTGTAACGCAGTGTAATCTACACAAAACAACAAAATTAAAAAAAATGTAAAGGCTTTTCAAGCCACTATGCAGTTTTGATGTATTGTGGTTGCAGTAGTACAAATATGGTCCAAATTTTAAATTCTATGGAGAAGTTTTTATTTTTAATTTTTCAGTAAAATTCACAATTTTTTTAGACGTTTCTCCACATAATTAATGATAACTCAAAAAAACTTAGTCCGATATTATTAAAACAAACTTACAAAAATTTAAACTTGCATAGCCTTTAATCCGTTTATGTATTGTGTTTTAATCGACTCAATAGTTTCGGAGTTATAATAAAAAACTAAAACAAAAAATTTATTTTTTACTTGAAAATAGCAATTTTTTTGTTTTAAAATAATAATAAAAATCGAAAACGGAAAAAATTGTAAAGATTTACTGCTTTACAATAAAGCCACATGTAATAACAATAAAATGAGATATCGGTCAAAAAAATCAATTGACTATTTTCGAATTATTCACAATTAAGTGAAATCGCTAATTTTCATAAGATTTTAGTCAGTCGTCTTTTTTTTTTGCTTATATCTCCGCATTACAACAACAACCGTAAAAGAATTTGTTAACTCAATAAAAAGGGTGTCAAAAGAATGTTTGTCCGTGTGTCTATCCGTTTGTCAAGTTTTCGTAGCTCCCGTAGGTCACCCAGGGTTGTATGTGGTATCAAGCTTTTGGAAATACTTTCAAAAAATTGGTATTGAAAACTGGCAAGATCCATAAATAACCGACTGAGATATAAGCAAAAAAAAGACGACTCGTAAAGCCACATTGCTAAAACGCGTCGCGTTATCACGTACGCGTGGAAATGACAAAGATGCAGCGACAAAATTAAAGGAGATCGGTGTCTCTATTGGTGATGAACTTTAGGCGATTTTGCTTCTTTATAGTCTTCAGGATTCGTTCAAGACTTTTCGGTGCGCGTACTAGCCCGAAGCTTGAAGTACTTCATGTAAAAATTCTAGAAGAGTTCGAATCGAGAAAATCTAAAGATAATAAAAATGGTTTAAGTGCGTTGTTTGTAAAGAAAGAGCAACAAAAATTAAAACAAGTGAAATCAAAACAAAATGGCGCGTGTTTTAAATGCGGCAAACTCGGACATTATGCAAGAAATTGTAGAGTAAACAAGTAAGAGCCCTATATTTGGCTATGCCAAATCTTATATACCCTTCACTACGTGTATTTACTTTTAAAAAAAAATTTTTTTTTGTCGATATCTCGAATTTTTTTTATCTCTCAAAAGGTATGTCTAACTTCTGATCGTTTGATACCAATAACGCGTCCGTACAACATC
>NDXZ01026526.1:5304-42286 GCA_003055125.1 Paykullia maculata | reverse complement strand
CAGTCAGTAACGTTACTCTTTTATATATATAGATTATCATTATTTTATGTGGAATTATGTTTTTAAAAACATTTTTCAAGCCAAGAAGTCAAACATTTAAGATACAATTTACTATCTTCATTATAAATCAGATATTAACGCATTCCCATTTCTCCCATAGATAATTGTCATTAAAAAAAATATATAGTTTTAAAAATTAAATTAAGTATATTCATAGTACTATTACATATTAAAAAAAACACACGACCTGAAGTAACTGTTCTGCTCTTCAATGCTTCAGAAGTATTTGTAAAAGTTATTTGCATTCGCTTTGTAAACCCAACATCTTTTCCTTCTTTCTTTCACCCTTTTCAATTAATTTGTGTAATTATATTGTGATTATTTTCGTTAAAAAATTATCATTATGTTTCAATGGGATTTTTTAAAACACAATAACTTCAAAATAATCCCAGCTTCCTGCTGAAGTTTTTCTTCTGCTTTTAGTAAATTAATTACTTGTGCCTAAACGGAGAAGTAATTAATGAAAATCTAAATTAATCTGCGGCACTGTGCCCGAATCAATGTTAAAGAAGAACACATACAGACATGCAATAATACACACACACACACACTTGTTCATACAATATAAAATGGTACATACGTACATACATAAGTATTTATAATAATAACGGTTTTGTATGTTATTTTGATTATAAGCTGAACCAAACTTACATACACAGATACAAATGTAAATATGTATACTCATTTATATACATATTAAGTATGTATTTATATATGTATGTATGTATAGCATATATGTATGAATATGTGAAGAAGTATATTTCATGTGTATAACCTACACATGCATATTAACGCTTACAAACAATTTAAACATAACACAAGTGTGTGAATGTATGTATGTCTGTATAAAATCATATTGTGCTCATCGCTGTTATCAGTTTCAGGTGTCAGTTACAGTGTAAGTATACACACACACACAAACATAAATTTAACTTTTCACATATATTTGCGTGAAGGTTTTTTTGTGTTTGTATGTCCATAAGAATGTGTCTACGTATGTGTGTGGTAAATATCTAAAGCAGAGATTTTTAACTTTTATTTGACTTTAATAATTGCAAGGTTTTCTGTAAAAATAAATCATAAAAAATTTACTGAAAAATAAATTTAAAAAAAAAATTTCCAAAATTGTTTTAAAAACCAAAAATTTATTAAAATTTCTTTTTCTGGTTTAATGAAAAAGATAAACAAAAAAAAGCTTTAAATAGTTGGTGGTAAATTTCGTTCTCACTCAGACAGTGGTAGAATATATGAATATCGGGGCGACACTCAACTACCATATTCTATTTCCTATTAAAACTGTGAGTTAAATTTACATCAAATATTAAAATACGAATTAAAGAGTGCAAAGAAACCGTAGCTGGATTCGAAAATGCATTTCGCCTGACAAGCGTCGGGAAACTTACTTTTCTAGAATATTCTTTCAGTTATCGCAAACAAAAACAAGTAAGAGCGCTATATTCGGTTGTGCCAAATCTTATATACCCTTCACAACGTGTGTGTAAGTGTAAATATACTTACGTATATTAGATTGACAATGGATTAACATGACAAAAAATGTATGTTTGAAATTTGAGGGGTGCCGGCCGGAATATTTTAACACTAGGTCTAAAACTTCAGTGCTAAAAGTTTGAGCCAAATCGGACAACGTTTAATGTAAGCGCACCGAGGTCAAAGGTTAGATATATGCAAATTTTAATCGATGTCTTCCGATCGGGATGTAACATACCTAACTAAAATTTCATACGCCCAATTCTGTAATACCAACAATATGTTTTTTGCTATAGAAATGTTGAAAAATTTAATAAACATATTGTTGTATCGGAGGTATGAAATTTTAGTTAGGTATGTTACATACCGTCGGAAAGGTTAATTTGTCTAGTTTCTCAGTATAAGTTTTTTTTTAAGGTTTTAGAAACACTAGCACACAAATAGGAAAAAATTCAAAAAAGTGCATATGGTAAATATTGAAAAATCCTTGTATTGAGGTACAAAATATTTTTTTTTCATAGATATCCCACTCGCATCCCACTAAGCGATCAGAAATGTCTTAAAGGAAAAGTTCGAAGCTTTCTTTTGAGCAAAAAAAAAAAAAGGCCTTTTTGAAAAAAAAATTTAAAAAAATTTTATTTTGCAAAAAAATTTAAAAAAAATTTTTTAATTTAAAAAAAAAATTTTTTTAGAAAGATTGAAGAAATAGCTATCAAAACTGTATTGCACAAATTTTGCTAAGAGCAATAGGTAATTAGTTACATGGATGAGAAAAAACCCCTGGTTGGCCAAAAGGTCAAATTTTGACCCCTCTAACTCAAAGAGTTCTTGACCGATCTAATTGAAAAATTTTGTCTAAGCTACTATTCAGTAGGACTAACTATGGTGCAAATTTCATCCAAATCGATTTTTCAAGTTGGTCCACTTGACGTGAAATGACCCATATACATATATATATATACTTTATGGGACCGCAAATGAATATTGTAGAAATTACAAACGGAATGACAAACCTATATACAAATACTCTTGCCATATAAATTTTCTGTAAATTATTAAAAGTTTTCTACTAACTACAACTAAATTATATTACTTCTAGTTGAGTTGTTGGGAACCTCTGCTGCGAAGACTTAAACGAACTTTGCATGCGAAATCTTATTAAACTTTAGCAAAGAACTTTATAAATTGTACCTATCATCGCCGTAAGTTTTATTTCTATTGTTTTCTTTAACATACAATATTTTTTCCTCCTAGTTTTTTATATACATAAATTTGTAGATGTGTGGGTGTGTGCCTATGTGTGTTTTGCCATTCTAGATTTCTTTTGTTTTAACACTTTCTATTAAATGTAGGTGTAGAAAGTGCTGATTGTTGTTCTTCTTGTTGTTGTCGCTAAACATTTTTTTCCGAGCGTTACAATGGGTTAAGGTACAACTTATGTCTATGTACGTTAACGGAACGGGAAGGAAGTAGGTAGAAAGAAAAAAAAACACAAGCTCCTTGATCCACTTATTTGCTAGAAAATTTACCACGATTTATTGTGTGCAATTAATTTGTTAAAATTTCACGAAAAAGGAAACAATGCTTTGTCTAGAACCACCCACACATACTAACGCATACTCATTTAAACACACTTCATATACATACATACATATGTATATCTACAAATAAATTATGTATAAAAAAATATTAAGTGTTAAACACTGAAAGAAAAAGTGAAAGGGGTCTTAACAAAATTCTATAGAGTATTTTTTGATATTTTTTTTAAATAAAGAATTTATTAAAAAGTTTCTTTATAAAAAAAAATTAATGAACGATATTTTAATTTTAGACTTTCGTCTTTCAATAAAACTGACGTTAAGTATGAAGGAAAATAGTCTTTCGCTGCGACTATTAAATGGTTTTGACAATAGTCTAGTCTTTGGTTTAGCCATAAGTTTCTACCACAATCCAGTCTTTAGGTTCAGGTCTTTAATCAAGTTTTTAAAAATTCGTTTTATGCTCATGAAAAATTGTATTCTTTCTTCGTGTATTCTCTCCCCTTTTAAGTATGTATTTATTGTTTTTGTTTTTCAAACACTTCTAGTTATTCATTCTCTTGTATTTAAAAATGTATCTATGACTTCAATTGTCTCTCCAAGTGTTGGTATGTTTGTGTGTGTGTAGCTGTGTGTATGTGTATTTATGTATTTAGGTGCATATGTATGTTTCTGTTTAACAAACAGATTGCATTTAAACTAAAGATAGTATAATCAATTTCAATTGAAAATTGAATTAAATTTTAGTGCAAAATAGAATAACAAGAACAAACACAAAACACGAATAAAACATTAATTGAACCATTTGTTTGGTTAGAAACCTCTTCAATTTGGCAAAAATAAAAAAAAAAACAAAAAACATAAACATGAAAAAGATTCAGAAGCAGCAACAACTATGAATATAACAACTGCTAACACCGCTAAAACTAGAGTGAAAACTAATAAATTAAATACGTTAAAAGTGGTAAGAGTTTTTCTATTCACTTTTACAAAAAGGAGGATCTAAAGTAGTTTTGGTTGATGTTGGAATTTGTTTAGGCCACTCTCACACACACATAGACACACACACCTAAATACATCAGACTAAATGTGCATGTGTGCTTTTTCTATGCCTAACAACCAACCCACCCACCACATAAGTTATGCCACAACTACACGTGTTCGTTAATTTGGAAAATAAAACCAACAACAACAACAACATCTATGAAGAAAACTAACACACAAATTAACTAAGTGGGCTAAAGATCAAATATCAGGTTGAAAAATTGTGGAAATTCTATTACGTTTAATACTTTTGGCAGTTCAAATTGAAAACAAACATAAACATTGATAAACCGAATACTTACAACGACAAAAAAAAAGTATTCAAATAAATGTATTTAAATTTTAAGTCAAATTTATGACAATAACAAATACTTACATACATATGTAAATACAAATGCAAATAATAACAATAAAATAAAACAACTTAAAAGGTTTGTTTGTTAGTGAACTTCGACCCTGTTATATTCTGCACCATAATACATTAATTATTGTATGTGGAAATTTAAATTTTAATTGCCACATTGTGGGCTTAACCTTCAATATATTTGTAGAAGTTCTTAGCGCTTAACTTAATTTCCGGGAATAAGGACCAATTGTAGGCCTATCATTTTCAAGCTTGAAGGAGAGATTAATGTTGATATAAAACAATTTGCACCAATATGTAGAAAGTTGCCTTTTCAGTTTTAAAGGCGCTTAAGTTTTTCCTAAAGGTTTATTTTTATTGATCATAATTGTATTAAAATAATATTTGTTTCTATTTAGTTTTATTAAGATATACATAAATATAAAGATATAACACAATATTTAAATGGACATACACATATACAGGGTGTCTGGTGGCAAATTTATATTTTGAAATACGATTTTTTCGAAAAGTAATAAACGATGCAGAGGGAAAGTGGTGCCGTTGGAATTATCGATTGTGCGGATTTGTCAATCACTATGTCGCAGTCGTCGAATAAGCATCGCGCGTTCAATATAGAGACATTTTTTAAAAGTAATAATTCCTACGTAATTGCTCGTCGACAATTTTATTCAATTTTCGGTATTCGGCGATTACGTGATGGACCGAGTGTAAATTTAATTTGTTCGTGGGTGCAGAGATTCCGCGCAACTGCTTTGGCTATGAATGTCACACGGCCCAGTCGATCTTCAAGGACTCCCGAAAACATTGAACTGGTTGAAAGCAGTTTACGTGAAAATCCGCGACTTTCAATACGAAAAAGAGCAGCCTCACTGGGACTTCCAAGAACGATTATTCATGAAATTTTAAAAAAGGATCTAAAGTTCCATCCTTTTAAAATTCAAATCGTTGAAGAACTGAAAGAAAGTGACTTTGATTTACGCAAAAATTTTTGTGAAACGATGTTGGAGCGTTTTTGCACTGTAAATCCCATTTTTTGGAGCGACGAGGCTCATTTTCACTTAAACGGCACGTCAACAAGCAAAACTGCCGTTACTGGTCTCCAAGAACCCGCAACCCTCGATTGAAACATCAAAAACCATTGCATTGCCCCAGGGTAACTTGGACCATTTTTTTTCGAAAATTCTCTAGGCCAGGCAAACAGTGTGTTCAACTTGATGGAAGACATCTGGATAACATACTCTTTAAAAAAATAAAATCCGCATTTTAATTTTATCGTTCAATGCTCTTAATAAAACCTTGTGTCAGTTATTACGTTTTTTATTTTAGTTTAAAAATATAAATCTGCCACCAGACACCAGTACAAGGACATCGCTTTTTCGTCTTAAATAATCAACGCTACAAACATCAACACAAACCTATAATACCCCATCTAACTGTTGTAGTGTCAACTGTAAATTTCTATACATATTTTTTAAACATACCAGAATTAACAACAAATATTATGAAAATAAAACTTATACATTTGACTTTGAAAAAATATTGCTAAAGGCAGAAAAATAATTTTTTACAGTTTTTATTCTTGAAAATTTTAATTTTTTAATAAAAATATAATTTAAAAAAAAAGATGTTCTCTAAATTTTCTCTTGTGTTTTAATTATGTTTTTTTTAAGTTTTTATAAATTATCGCTTTATACTGTTGCCGATAATTTTTATGCTTTAAAAACTTTAAACAAGCACATTAAAAAGGTATACCCCTAAGCTTAGTGTCAACATTTGTTAATTCTTTCTTGATTTTGTTTAATCGTTCCAGGAGTGGGAAATTTTAAGATTTTAATTTTGGTATCGATATTATTCATCGATATAATCAATGGCTATATATCGACGATATTTTACTTTGCAATATATCGATATATTGATACTTTTTCTTGCAACTCAATTTCGATATTTTTGAACTCTGGTTTTATATTTTCTGTTATTAATTTCTAAAAAAAAATTTCTTGTCACAGTCTTTATCGAATATACTGTTATAATGCTTGCATTAACAACAAGCGGCATGTTTAATTTGATTCTATTTAAGGTATTTGCAAGTCTTTAGCATCAAGATTTAATTCACACCTGTTTAAATTATTTATATACAGTTTCATGGTTGAGGTGTATTCGGCGTTAGCAGTTCTATTGTGTATAACTTGTTGTTAGTGTTTCGTTAGCATTGTTTTGAATATAATCAATTTATTAACCATATCAAGTTGTGTGTTGTAATGCAGTTTATTTTCCCAGCTGGTGTGTTACTCAGTCTGTCTAGGTTCGTATCAAAGGTCTGCTTCCTTTGGTAATGAATACACACAAATAAAATACAGCTTTATTTTCAAGGCTAGTGCTACTTATATTAACATGATGGATCTCTCGGCGTGTTGATATTACGGTTCGTAGGGGATTGGCGCTTGTTCGGGCTCTTGTCTGTGGGGTTTAGCTGTAGGATAGAGGAAAAGATTTTGGGGCAAAATATGTTTCTTGCTGGAAAAATGTAGGAATCGAGTGACTGCCACGAACAATATTCTAGAAACAAGTGCAGAATATTATTTCTACGTCAACTGCGATCGGTTAGAAGCAGTCAAATGGTTTTCGTATAATAATTTAGAAACTTCAGCATAATATTTTTTACGAGTGACAATATGGCTTCGTTCAGAGACAAGAAAAATACTACAGGTACAGTACTTCGGGCAAGCGAGAGCGAAGTATAGCACGTTGCACAATTCAAGAACTGCTCACTCTTTTCAATTTTAACTTGACTACTTATGCAAGAAGTGCTATGAACCAAACGAGAATTATAATTTGTAATGGTACGTTACAGTCCCCCCTACCAGCCAGCATGGCGTAACGATGAACAAGAATTAAAACTTGTAATGGTACGTTACAGTGTGTCCAGCATTTTACATCGGTTTTTTTTTTAAAGTCACTGTTGAATGTTCAGTTCATCAGGATTCCTCAGTGTCTTCGAAAAAAGTTGGTTCAGCAGTAAATCTGAAAGTGCCCGATAGTAGAAGCCGTTTAACAGATGAACACACCAAACCGTGTGTGTTCCTTTTGCCAATATCTGATAAATATTGTTTCAATTGAATCTTTACAGCAGCTTACTGCGTAGTTTAACCACAAATATAGTTTTCTGTATTAATTGTTTCTATGTAAACACCAAAAAAAATACTTTTTTTTTAAATCGTTTTTCCTGTATTTTATGATATTATCGATATTTTGAAATCGATATACTTTTTCGACCTAGATCGGTATTGAAAAAAATATCGATATTTATTTTGCATTTGCCAATCCCTAGAACATACACTTTCCCATCTCTGGAATAAAATTAACGTAGAGCTTGCCGAAAAGGTTGATTTAATATAAAAAATTCGCCCTACAAACACTTGACAAATGTTCTTTTTTTCAAGTTTTTCCTTCCACCTTAAAAAAAATTGTTTAATTAGATTTTCTTTAAAAATAAATCTCGATACATTTTTTTTAAAGTTTTTTTTTAACTATTTTTTTCAAATTTTTTTTTTTTTTTAATAAAATATATTTTAAAAAACTTTTTTTATAGGTCTCTTTCGAAACAATTCTCTTTATTAATATAAGGTTTTCTGTAATTTTTTTTAATTGTTAAAAATTTCATTGCTTCTAGAAAAGATTCAATAAAGAATTTTGGAAAATTTTTATTCGTTTTTATGAACATATTTTTAATGTTTTTTTTTCTTTTTTTTTAAACAAATAATTTTTCTAAAAAAAAAAAATTCTTGATTAGTTTCTTTTTTTTTGAGGATTTTGAATGGTTTTTTTTCTGTAAGACAATTTTTTGTAATAGAAAATATACTAAGTTCTTATAATTTTGTTTGCTTTTTATTTAAATCTTCTCCTTAAATTTTTATTTTATATTTTTATTTATTTTTTGCTTTTTTGAAAATTTTTAAAATAAATAACGTCTAAATATTCCGTCTTTTCCTTTTTTGGATCTTCATAACATTTCTTAAAAAATTTTTTTTAAATATTTTTTAAATTATTTTTTGTATATTTTCCGTCTAACAAATGTTTTTCTATAAACTTTTTTTACTTGCTGTAATTTAATTAACAATCTTAAAAATATTTCGCTAAACCGTAACTAAAATAAAATTTTCGAAAATCTGGTTATTTTTTAACAAGAATTTGTTCTGCCAATAACGAAAATATCAACATTTTAAATATCAAAACAATCAAAAATCAGTTTTAAAAAATCCATACATTTTATTTTGGTGTTAATTTTTCTCGCCATATGAACATAAATCGGCATTTGCTAAAGACAATTTAACTTGAAAACTGCTGCCTTAAATTGTTTTTGTATAATTTTTTTGATTTCTTTATTGTTTCGCTTAACAAAAAGCAAACAACAGCAACTTGTCAATTCAATTATTTGACCGCTGAATGTTTTTCATATAAAACATCCATTGAAATTCAAGTCACCATATGTAAGGGCATTTGTTTGTATGTATGTGTGTGTGTGTGTGTGTGTGTGTTAAAAAATACACAGTTCTATACACAAAGTTTAAAAACATTTTGAAATGTGTTTTTATGAATTTGGTCACAATCACCTTTGTTTCAAACATGAACAAATGGCCACGTTTTGTGGTTTTTTTCTCCCACTTGATTTTTGTAAATTTTCCACTTTTAAAACAAACGTATAATGCTTATTGTTTGTGTGAGTGTATGGGTGTGTGTGTATATAAACATAAAATCCATACAAGTCAAATCATATTATGTCAATCATGTGTTTTTTTTAAGCTTTTATATGATTCGCACTTAAATGTTTTTATTATGAACATAATTTAGTAACTAACTGCTCGTCAGGGCACTTTCTAATACAGATGTGAATGTGAATTTTAATGTGTATGTTCGTGCGTTTTGCTGTTATGTTGTTTATCCCCTGCAATACTTTGCCACATGCACCCACACACACAAACACACACAAACAAACACTCAAACATGTTTTATTATAACAACTGAAATAATAATCTACAAGGTGGTGAATATGTGTCATAATCCAGTAAAATTTATATTTGAAGGACGTTTATGATCCCCAGTTGACATTTATTGTTTAAAATGTAAAAAAAAAGATTTTAAATGCCAGTTAACGAAACAAAAAAATTATATATGAAATATGTATGATAAAGTGAATACAGGTTGGAAATGAGTTCGTTAATAGCTCTTTATTAACGACCTATCACGCTACCAAGCAAAAGTGTCTACTTATGCTCTTTGATGGGCCTAAAAAATTATTGTTATTGTTATTATTAAACAAATGTTTCTTTTGTCGACTTTGGGTGTCTTAAGTGCGATCAAAACAAATATTTTGATAATATATATAATGATAATTGTTGACAAATTTACTACTATTCAAGCCAAGATCCTGTTATAGAATTAGATTAAGATATTTGGGAGTCAGATATCTTGGAATTTATGAACGAGTTCGTTTAAAAGATTACTTTATTTAAAAAATGCCTCCTATTCACTTCTCATTTTTTCCATATTATCTTCAGGTCAGTGATAAAAAGTTTTGCTTTGCATGTGTGAGGCACCGAGTTCAAACTCCGGCATGGGTGAAACAAATCTTTCTGTTGTCGACTTTGAGTGTCTTGAGTGCGATCAAAACAAATATTTGTAATGATAATTGATGACAAATTTACTACTATTCAAGCCAAGATCCTGTTATATAATTAGATTGAGATATTTGGGAGTCCGATATCTTAGAATTTATGAACGAATTCGCTTAAAAGATTTCTTTATTTAAAAAATGCCCCCTATTCACTTCTCATTTTTTCTATATAATCGAGTTCAAACAGCAATTTCGCGCGTTCACTTACTCCTATGTTTTACACACGAATGTGGGTGATATACGTGATTTACGTTCATCACTTGAGCTGCGTCCATCAAATTATCGATAAATTTTTTTATAAAACGCTGCTCTTAAAAACACTTGTGAATGGTAGATCAGTTTTTAAAAGTAGGGTTGTCATGTAGTCAGAAATGTCAGCAGCACCAGTAACGCCAGCAACACTAGTAATGCCAGGTACATTTACAAAATGTTCATATATTATTTTAAGAAAAAAAAAAGTTTATTTTTTTCAGATTTTCCTAACTAACTTATTATAAATTTATAAGACTAAACTTAAGCTAAGAGGCAAACAAATTTCTAGCTGTGTTTTATATTAAACAACAAAACCTTAAAAAACAAAAGTTTCAAATTTATTAATTTGCTTACTTTGGATCTTGCTAAATTTAATTGTTAATATGTTCAATGGAGGAAATTTGTGTTAATAGAATTTAAAGATAAATTAAAACTTAGCCAACAATCGAATTTTCAAATACAACAACAACTTTTGAACTTAATTTTTAACACTCAAGTTAACAAATGTAGTTGTTATATTACCAATGCAAACTGTTGTGTGTTGGAAATATGAAAAAAATATGTTGAAAATCAATAATTTTTTTTAAAACAAGTTTTTAATTCTTAACTAGTTCAAAATTCTTCAATTAACAAGAATTTGAACTAAGAATTAAAAGGTGATTTTTTAAAAGCTTTCGGATTTAATTTCAAAAAAAAAACACATCAAATTTAGGAAATGTATGAAATCTTTATTTGAGTTGATAGAAAGATCTATATAATTCAATATTTAAACATGATTTCATGTAAATGTTGACCGAGACTACGCCTCAAACGGTTTATATGCTGGGTCTTATTTTGACATACTCTCTCCAACATATCAGTCGGTATCTCACGAATAAATTCTTCAATATTGGCTTCCAGTACGTCAACCGTTGCGGGCTTATTCCTATAAAAATAAGCCTTAACAAAGCCCTACAAAAAATAGTCTAAAGGCGTTAAATTACACGATCTAGGCGGCCAATTGACCGGCCCCAAATCTGAAATAAACTGTTCACCGATCAATTGGGCCGTTATTTCGCGTGCTGTGTGGCACGGTCTTGCTGAAACCACATGTCAGCCAAGTCCAGCTTTTCCATTTTGGGCAAAAAGAAATTTGTAATCATCGCACGACAGCGCTCGCTATTCACAAAAACGTTCCTGACTTTGTCGTCTTATCTTACGGAACAAGGTTGCCACTAGCCCATAATCCACACCAAACTGTGCATTTTTCGGTATGCATTGATGGTGTTTTAATGACCAATAATGTAAATTTGGTGCGAAATTTAGTCACAAGATTCCAAATAGCTGCCATAGAAGATGTGCACGATATACTTTCTTAACCGAGCATGAATTTATATAAACAAAAATCTGCAAGCGTTGTTCGTTTGTAAGTCAATTCATCGTTAAATTATAGGCCAATCTGAACATGTTTAACAGCAACATGTTACACGAAAACAGCTGAGCTGCATCAAACAGTATTGCCAAAAAGAATGTTGGCTAAAAAATCACCCTTTATATTTGAAAATAGATCAATCTTACACAAATGTTCATCAATTAATAAACTGTAGGTGGGCAAAAGGTTCAGTTCAGTACTAATTTTTTCCTTATTTACAAACTAGTTTTGGGAACAAATTCACCATTTAAAATGTTTTAAATTAAGAAGTTATACGCCTTTGAAAATTTAACTAACGCTTACGCCAAACAGTTATATGCAACAAAACAAAAAATAAAAGCAACGTGTGTTTGTGTTTGTAAAGAATGAGCATAAGAAACAAAAGAGGGTGCGAAAAGGAGAGAAATTATAATAATGAAATGCAGGAATGGCAAAATTGGTACAATTAAAATTGAAATTTTGACCACTTGGCGGCTGCTAGTTTTTTTAATTTATTCTGTTTAAGCCCGTCTCTGCACTTTTGCACTTTTTTTCAGATGTTAAAGAACGAGAAGAATGTTTTGAAAAAATACCCAAAAAATGTGTAGGATGGGATGCGCTAAGGAAATTCGTCTGCATAACCGAATTCCTGTAAGCAGTACGGGTTCTTTAGATAAAAAATTTTAAAATAAATCTGTGACAGACCAAAGTTAGACAGTATATGTTTTTTATTTTAAATCACATCAAATCTTCCCTAAACTTATACCTGGCATCACTGTTATTATTTCCATTTTTATTCTTTTTAAATTATAAAAAAAACAATTGTGTTTTATTTAACAAACATTGAAAAATATTGTTTTTGTAATATAAGCAAAAATCTCCTAATATTTCCTTATTGTACATTTAAAGAAAAGATTACTTATTCATTTCCTTTCCCATTTATTTCCCTTTTTTTCTTTCTTTTTTCAAACGCAAATCGCTTATAATTATATTTACTTGGGCAGTAATTCTTAAGATTATCTCTGTCATAGAAATATGTATGAAAAAAACCAAAATATCTTTAAAGAGCTTTTCTAATAACAATACATCATTACTAAAATGCCCAAGTTCACTATTGTTAGTTAACAAATGGCAATGGTTTAGTTTGTCATTCGTTAAGGCACCAAAAGCTTGTATTATTTGAACAAGAGTTATCATTGTAGTTAACAAATAGTTGACTTATGACTTTGAATTTCGGCCGAAGTGACATCAACTGAGTCGTCATAAAATTTTTATTTTGTTCTTTAAAGTTAAACTAAAAGGGAAAATATTTTTATAATTAAAAAATCATTTGGTTCCCCTAAGTTTTTTTCAACTTTCTAAACTCCTGCTTTTTATAAGAAAACCATATAATTAAATTCAATATTCCTTTGAAAATCCTTTGCATTCCTCTTTTCTTAGTTTTAGCCTTAAAGAAAAGATGTTAGTAACAACACAAGGAAAAGGGAAAGTGTAATTCCTATTTCAACTTCTATTATTATTCTATTTTATTTCATAAATATTCTTATTTAGTGTGAAGTTTATTGTAGTAGTTTTTTTTTTTGTATTGTATTGTGCTATTGCTAAATGGAGTACTTAACCCCACAATTTTATTCTGAATCTACTCAACAGTTGTACATAGAAGAGTGAGTACGATATGATACAAGTACAAGTTACAAGTGAAAGCCACTTTTTTTTCTTTTCTTTTCAATTCAAGTTCTGCCTTTTTTCCGAGAAGTTTTGCTCTTTTTTTGTTTGTTTGTTGCTTTTTCCAGTTTGCAAATGGCCTCCAGCTGTAAACTTTTGCACCCTGTATTTAAAACACTGTATCGTATCTTATTGTTTTGTATTTTACCACTCGTACGTATTCGCAGTTGGATTTGTGGATTTTATTTATTTATTCCATTTTTATTTTTTTGCATGAAAATGTTTAAAAACAAAAAGTTACTTTTGTTTAATGCAAACCAATATTGTTGTTGCTGCTTTAGATGTTATTTTTGTGTTGTTGTATTCTAACAGCAATTTGTGTTATTGTTGTTGTTGTTTTAATGCGAGTGTGTATAAGTTCGTCTTTCTTGTTTTGTGTTTTTTTTTGTGAAAACAATTAAAACAGTTTTACATTCTTTCTTTGTTTTTGTTACTGATTTTCCTCCACTTGTTTATGCTACCATAAAATAGCAACAACAACCAGAAAAATTACATTTTTTTACTTACTTAGTTTTTCCCTTTTTGTTTTTTTTGCAAATGTTTTCTATTATTCTTTTTTTATGTTTTTTTTGTTTCCGCTTTTTGTAATTGTCTAGTGAAAAGCAAAATACTTTTTTAGTCCATCGTTAGCCAGTTGCTTAATGTTAAATGTGAAAATTAGTTAGTTTGTGTGTGTGTGTGTGTGTGTTTGCAAGTGTATTGGTTACTGTTTTTATCTAGATATGGGTTTTGTGTGTATGTTTGTGTTTGTGTTTGTGTGGATATACAAAAATCGCTACAATCGTAATCTATATGTGTGTCTGTACGCGTTCAGTTCCTTAATGGACGCCTATTACAAGCAGAAACGGAAGTTAAATGTAAAGCAACGTCAACAACACAAAATTAAATCACTTTTTTGTTCTTCACTCTTTTTCTCTTTGTAATTCTTTTTGTTTCGTTGTTGTTGTTGTTATTGTTTTGTATTTTTTTTCTATTCTTATAGCTGTTAATTAGAAGAACTCACGCAAACAAATGGTAGATTTTATGCTTCATTTTACCTTTGCACGTTACCGCTACAAATGTTTTTACGTTATCAATTACGCTCATACGAAAAACTTAGTGAAAGAATAAAATAAGTTTATTTGTTTGTTTGTTTGTAGGTGTATTCGAGTCAATTGCAATAAAATCTTTTTTGTTTCAAAATAATTAATGTTTTGTTATTGTTGTTGTTGTTATTTGTTTTGCCACTTGAATTAATAAATTTTGGTTTATGACAGACACATTTTATTAATGATCTTTCAAATGGCGAAATACGCAAATGTAATTAGTGATCTTTGTCCGATGACAGCAAAGACATAGTAAATGATTTTCATAAAATTGCAAAAAAATTAAACAATTAAAGTGAATTTTTACTGACTATGGGATATGGGATGATAAAGCAGAATTTTTAAAATACCTTCGTGCAATATAATAAAATTGAAAAATGTTGAAATAGTGCTAAGTAAATCATTGGGGTGCTATTGTTGGTTGGTTGGTTTACGTGGTAGTTTGCTACGCTCGCAAACTGTCAAGTGGAGTCTTATGATTCCGTTTTGATAGGAGTACTAGATCCTCCCTGTTGCCGTGAGATATCTTAGTAGGTCTTTTAACCTGGTCTCAGATATCTTACCAAAGTCCTCCAGTATTTGGTTGCCCAGGAATCTGTGGAAGAAGGAAAACTGCCTCCTCTTCCGTTTTATCCGATAATCGTTGTTATAGGGGACACCGAGTCGTTCTGCATGCTTTCCTTTTTGATATGTCCTTCCGACTATGACTCCATACGTCTGACATTAAAGGAGGGCCACGTTAGCTTGGCAATCTTGCATGTGTGCAGATTTCGCCACCTTTTTTCAGCCTTACAAAGAAAATAACTGTAGATGCTGCTTCTGTTGGTCCCCAGTGGAGTTGCGATTGAGCTCGCCCTAGAGACGTTCAAAGCAGATCCCTTCTTGGCTAGTTTATCTGCCCGTTTATTACCGTAGTGCCCCTATGTGTACGGATCCAGACTAGAGTAATGTAAAACAGTTCACCTACCCTTGACATTTCCATCTTGCACTGACCGACTAATAGGGATGTGGTGTTGTACGATTTGAGTGACAAAAGTGTCACCTAACTGTCGACAAAGCTACCGATATTTCCCTGAATATTCCTGTCACGTATCAACATGCATGCTTTCCGAATGGCAAATACCTCAGCCTGTAATACACTGCAGTCGTCCGGTAGGCGGCATGATACACATATGTTGAGTGGACACCGAACCCAACGCCACAGCCTAGCTTAGAACCGTCCGTATAAATCTTGATCCCGTAATCTCTTCCTAGGTTCCCCCTGCTCCATTCTCTTCTAAAGCGAATAAGAACCTTGAATCGCCTATCAAAGTTTGTGTAAAAGGTTGGTTAGCAAACGAAGGCAATGTACCAATTATACTCGCATGACCGTGTGTCTTCGATCTCCAGCACCCAGCCGCCTTAAGCCTTACCGCACTGCTAGCAGATATGAGCATAATGTGGATATCAATGGGAAGAAGGAGCAGTATAGTGTTCAGCGCCTCTTAAGGACTAGTTCTTAGTACTCCTGTAATCCTAATGCAGGCAGATCTCCAAATCCTGTATAGTTGATCTACAAAAAATGTCTTTCTGCGTTTTAATTTTGCAATTGTAAAAGGCTTAGACATAACCAAAAGAAAATTAAAAAAATGTCTGCCTTTTAATTTCTTCTTAATAGTAAAGAGAGAGACATATATGTAATTGATTCTTGCAACCATATATGCATATGATATTGGTTTTGACGTAAAAACATAGTTACAGCCTATTATGGCTGTGACAATCATGAAGATGATTTCAGTGATCAAAATATTTTTTAACTAGTTTATAATCATATTCCGTGATCATACTCAACCATGATTTTTCTTTGCGTGTATCTGTCGAAAATTGTCATGCCCATACAAGTTGCATAAAGAAAACCGAAATAGCGCGGCGTCAACACTTTGCAATTGGAAAATCCGATATTGGTGGCACGTCAGGAAGTGAAGTTGGATGCAGATGGTTTTGTTTTTGTTGCAAAAGTAATGCCATTGTAGCTATTTTTACGTCAAATCTAACGATTTACTTACTATTTCATTTCTATTTAGAAATATTTTGTTTTAAAGTTAAGTTAACTTTACTGCTTATGACACAAAGTTAACGTTATATTAAATAGTTTAGGTAGGCCACTTCAGCCATTCAAGACAATGCCCAATGCTCTTATTTAGGCTGGTCTTTTAACGTTGTTGTTAGTGCTAGCAAAAGATACTAAATGAGGAATTCCGTTCTCGAAAATATCAGCATGAAAAAAATTTCGAAGAGAGACCTTTTCCAATTTAAATCCGAAATTTTAGGGATTTGTTTCAATCCGTTCTTTTTATTTATATTTGTTTTTTTAGAATTTTAAAATCCTAAAAATTTTGAATCCCACTCCGAAACTAAAGGATTCTATTGCGTAATCCCAAAGTCTGGGATTTTCTTAAACCGCCTTAAAATGATAAATCTTAGTTTCAAGTGAAACTAAAAATTATATAAATTTTTTGGCACCATAAAAAATGGCGGATTTTTTATCATCGAAAACAACAACACGAAAGTTTGGGGCTATTTTTACTTTCCTTGTAAATTCATAAGAAATGTTTGGGGCCATTTTTCATTTTGCAAATATTTTTAGAATATTTTTGGGCCATTTTTTAATTTTGGGTCCATTTTTTATTTTGCAAATATTTTTAGAATATTTTTGGGCCATTTTTCATTTCTTATAATTGGTTCCTTTTTTATTGACTGTTATTTGCGCTTGGGCACATTCAAGTTTCTAGAACCAGTGCAATTTTAATACATTTCTTCTAGGTCTTTAAATTAATTTTCTCTATAAAACTTTTTGACCAACCTCCTTTCACTGAGTGTATAAATGCCACACGCTCCAGCACTAACTAGTAGTAATAGTTATAGCACTTTGCACGTAAACTTCAAAATAAAATAAAATCATACAACAAGAAAGAAAAAACAATAACGAAAATGTTTTAAATGTTTCAAACAAACATACGGTTGATTTGTTTTTAAACGTTTCTTATTTTATTGTAGTAAATGAAATTAATGCATTCAATTCCTTTTACACTGAGATACGGTCAAAGTGACGACGACGATTCGTTACTTACTCACGTAAATACACTTTAAATGATAATGAGAATTTAATTTAATTAAATTTAAATTAAAACAAACAACAACAACCAAAATAATAATGCAATACACAGACAGAGACATTAATTTAATAAAACTAATTAAATTACAACAAAGTTGTTATAAGAAATTGGGCAGAATGAGAGAGAGAGAGAGAGCGAGAGAGAGAGAGAGAGAAGAAAAATATAAAGATTTTCTGTTATATATATATACTATATAATTATATACTATAATTATATTTAATTTTCTGTAATTATACAATACAAAATATAAACAAATATGTTTGTAAGAATGTATGTTTGTGGATTTGGAATTTTTCCGTTTTAATACAGCAGCTTTCTGTTTTCACAGTATCTCTTACAAGGAAGTGAAAAAAATGTGTAAATGAATGCATTTGTGCGATGGTTACTACTAATGTTTAAAAAAAAAATAAATCTTTATTATATGCTTGAATTATGTTTATACAAGTCTTAGGAAATTTTCTTTTTTAAAAACACATTTCAGTTCGTATTTTATATCCACAAACGTTACTATTTACCAGAGTATGTTAATATTTCAAATTCATAAAATTCCATCCAAACAGTTTCATTTACATTCGTGGTTAATGCAAGCAGCTGCGTAAATATTTTTAGGGGTATTCATAGAGTATGCTATTTTATGGTGTTGTCATAAAATTCTAAACTTTTACGCTGGTTTAAAAATTGTTTGGTGCTTCTTAAGTAAAACTCCAAAATTGGCAAGGACCTCACGGCATAAAGAATTTTAAAACATTATGACAATATAAAATGATTGCAGACTGTGTGAATCTGTCAAATGTATATACGCACACATACACATGTGTACTTTAACGTTTACGTAAGTATATGCGTGTAAGTTTTATTATTAATAATAAATACAACTACAAATAACTCTATCTAATTGCACATGCATAATTAATAATCATCAACATAAAACTATGTATGTATGTACATATGTGCGTTTAATGTATGTATGTTTTAACATACGTATGTACGTTAGTTTACTTTGCGTAGTGCGTAAGTATGTAAGTATGTACGAATGTGCTAAATAGGAAATGAAGCCTTGGAATATTCTTGCTAATTTCACTGTCATTTCTATAGTATTTCATAGAACAAAAATTTTATTAAAATAAAAAGATATGTTTTAATGAATATCAAAATAAATGCAAGTGATGCTGGAGGTTTAAATGAGGATATTCCAAGCAAAAAAAGAAAAAGAATTAAATAAAACATAAATTAAAATTTTCTCTGAGAGTTGGCTACAGATTTTAATAATTAAAAGAAAGTATTTTAGTTTGAGTCGATTTCTTTATTAATCCTCTACACAGAGGGAAAACCTCTTTCGAAAAACACCGAAATTGACACCATCCATTGTCAAAAGTGAGCTAAGCACGTTATTTTTTGATTTGACAACGGATGGTGTCATTTTTTTTTAAGAAAACCTGGTTCTTATTTCGACAACAGCCGTTCTTGTTTTGACAACGCTTCGTTCTTATTTCGATAACGAACGTTCTTGATTGATGAGCAGGTCGTGCACAATTTGACAACGACTGGTATTTTTAGATTTTCGTTCTCGATTTGACAACATTTCGTTCTTGATTTGACAACATTTGGTTTTAGATTTGTGAACGGATGTTCTCGAAAAAGTGAGAACGCTTCGTTCACACATTTGACACCAGCTGTGCATAATTTTAGAACGTCTTTTTTCTCTTTGTGTAATGCTTAGGCGCGCCTCTAGACGGGGTTCACAAAATCCGTTAAAAAAAAATTATTTTCTTTACAATTAATTTTATTTATTTATCAAACAGTTCTTTAAAGTATAAATAAAGCTTTATTTTGTTGGAGAAACAGGCAGTAGGTCTACAAGATGCTTCGCTAATACTTATTGACGATTTCTACGTCTATTTGTTGATATCCATTAAGTTTTAAAATCCCCTAGATATCCTACACACCGCTTTATGGTATCAATATAGCAAATAAATCAAAGAAAAATCGTCTGACATGTAAGCAAAAAATAACGAGTGACTCATTTTGCCAACTTTCACACGAAAGTCTTTTTTATTTAAACACCAGATAACTTTTACAATTGCTTTTAAAATAGGTGTAAGATTTATCCTTTTGCTTCTTTTTAGAAAAATATTCAAAAACATTAAAAAATGTATTCTGAAGCTTTAAGAAAAACCTTAATTAACCCTTTAATTTTTTTTTTTTTTGTTTGATATGGCAGTTTGTGTAATTATTCTCTTTAGATCCGTTTCCTTTCTTCTTACATTCTTTAAAAACATACAATTTCTTATGTACAAATAAATAAGTAAAACAGTATATAAAACAACTAAAATACTATATATGTATGTATGTACGTAGACATATACTTACAGATTTATGTATGTTTGTTTGCAATAAAGTATGAACAAAAGTATCTGCTGGTATAATATTTTACCTTGAAAAACTATTCCCAGCTAATTAATACTCGTATTAGATGCCATCTATTACAATCTTTGCTGTTGACGTCTTCTTCTGTTTATTTCTGTTTTTTTTTTTTTGTTTCTATACCATTACCATTAAATATGTATATATGTATGTATACACAGAAGAAATATTATATATTTTCATACATAAGAATATTTAAAACTAAAAAAATATTTTTTACTAAATTTGAACAAATTGTAAGATTGTAAAATTGATTATTTTATTAATTAAAACTTTTTAATAACTTGACCTTCACTTTTATCTATTTCATTTCTATACAAATAAATCAGAAATCCATAAAGAAAATTGGCAACTGCTGTATATTTACACCAATTAGACCAACAGTGAAGGGTATTACCCTGCATTTATAGATAATTATCAAGCCGTAGCTTGAGCGTTTACACAGTCAAGTAAAAGTTTTTTTTGAAAATGTCGTCAAAGCAAACATTAATTGCCTTCTTAGTAATTATTTAAAGAAAAAACTAAGTTAAATTTGTTTATTTATATTTAAAAAAAAATAAGCTAAAACTATTATTACTATAGTTTACCCCAATCCAAGTTAATTTTTATAAAACTTTAAGCTGGGCAGCACTGTTTATTCCTTTGACATTTTAGTCTATAAAAAAAGTGTCAAGAGTTCACTTTCTGTAAAACTTTGATTGTGTTTTGATGAAAAAGTGTGAGTGTATTGGTGTAATTCGAAATGATACCTGCATTTGTCAACGCTGGATAACAAAGAAATATAAAAAAAATTTAAACTTTCCTAACAGTTCTTATAAATGATAAAAGAATAACATCAGTCAAGTTTGTTTTTGAAGCAAAACATAAGTATTTTTAAATACTTTATTGCAACCTTTTTTCTCTGTGTATATTTAAATATTCTTAAACACATGCACTCACCGCAATAGTTTTAAGACTTAAATAGGTTTTGACATTTTTCGGAATATATTAGAGAAATTATTAACATATTGGCATAAATAAAACAAATCATCATAATATTCTATATATAAATACATAAAGAAAAAAACTTTTTACCTTATTTTTAACACAGCGCAATGTGTGTAATATGACTTAAAAAAACTTCGTATGGAAAAGGAGTAAAGGAAAATAAAATGATGGTTGAAAGCGCTGAAAATTATTACTAAAACATTCATCAAGCACATACTTACATGTACCCAGCAAACAAAAATTTTAATTAAATGAATTACGATCGAATATTTATTAATGGCCACAAATAACACTTTTTTATATTAGAAATTAAACAGTCTACATGAAAAGAAAAAAACATGGTTGTGGTGATCATAATCGTAGGGCATCATACTACGATTGGATTATATGATTGTAGCTAAGCTATATGATGATCAATTTTAATCATAACAAGTTTAATTAAAATGCTATAATATAACCATTCTATGACCATATATTATCATAACGTTATTTTCCATGATCAATAAAAAGTTCCATATGATCATTATATGATTTCATATGATCGTAATTGAGTTTCTTATAATCGTAATAGGATCCCACACAACAATAAAATGTTTCAAATAATTATAATATGATCCCACATAACTATAAATTTATTTCGGTTTAGCATAATATGATTTCACACAATCATATTATAGTCCCATATGATTATAATATATTTCCACCTGATCATAATATGACTAAATGAATATTGTTATTTCGTAGCGTAGACAGACGACAGCGTTAATTTGCATTGGTTGTCTTAATTCAAATTAACTTGTAAATTATCCCCAAAACAATGTGTATTAGATTTGCCGTAAATGCACAAAATCAAAGTGAATTTATACTGAATTTAGCTATTTCAATATGGCAATAATATAAAATTAAAATTAAAAAAAAAAGAAATACATATTAATATATGAACATATTTTTTCCATTTTAAGATTTTCTAGGGAAAGAAGCAAGTTTGTGGTGCGAAAGCGATGCACAGGTTTTGTTAGAGCTGTGGATGGAACGTGCCACCGATTTGCGACGTAAAAAAATAAATGGACACATTTACAAAGTTAATATCAAACCTACAAATTTTCACAATTGCCTGTCTCTTATATCAGAGTGTCCTACTACGATCCCAACTTGTAGCAACATGTTCAGAGTAATGGTTGCTAGTTCATTTACAATTTTTACATTATGAAGCAGTTTCAGCTTTCTTTCAAATAAATAGTGCTTTTTCACCAACAAAAATTCAAAAAATTCAAAAATTGTCGTCTGTCAGGGTAAAATTTTAATTCACATTAGTGAGCTTTTAATGCAAATTAACGCTGTCGGCTGTCTACGGTATAAGGTTACACACGACGATTTTCTTTTGAACTTGCTTCTATGTCAACACGTGACAATTTCTTCGGCAATTTTTTTGTTTTGTTTAGCTTTTATTTATGTATTTACACACCAAAAAGCAAAACACCAAATGAAAAGCAATGCCAAAGTTCAACTAAAAAAAAACGAATGAGAGAATTGCTTGAAATAGCCGAGTACCGGCGATTATTTTTCCCTTTTTGTTCTCCACACCGCAAACTGTAAAAACATCTATAAACTCAAGACTTGCGCAACTATAATCGTCGTGTGTGACCTTAGACTAAGGGACATCGAAAAATATATTTTTCTTATATTTTTTTTTTATTGAGTTTATTTTTTTATTAAATTTTTTTATTTAAAAGTGTTTTCCAATAAAAATGATAATAAAATAAAAAAAACCGGAACATTCTGGCAGACGTAAACTTATCTTTCTAGGATTAAAATCATTAAAGTCATTTCCCTTCTTACACCCTACACTTAAATTTTCCAAAAGTGTGCCACGTCCACAATGAATTCCATTTTCTGACATGTCTTGAAATTTATAACTTTGAAAAGCAATTAAGGATGCAGTGGGCATGCACTAGTCACATTTATTGCTTGCAAATTAAGAAATTATATCTATAGTTTTAAAATTTATATATGTTTAGTTCTAATATCAATGACCAAGTTCGAGCCAAAAATGTAAAGGATCGGAACAGGGGCTGTGATACCCCTAATGCAAATTAAATACCTTAACTAAGACATTTGGTGAATGGTTATAGCATTTATCTTTTAACCTAAACGTGACTCACTTTTATATCTTTGGAATAATTTAATCAAAAATTTCTAATGCCATATAAAAAGGCGTGGCGCCTGCCATACAAAGCAAATATGCAAATAATAATAATTTTAGTCTTTTAACGTAGCATAAGTAACTTTGACTTTTGCAGCAAAATGTTTATAAAATTTTGATTAGAAGTCATTATGTTCCCTTACAAAAAAGCAAATAAGTTACCGTTAGAGTTGAACTTAGCGTGATTGGTAAAGTTAGTGAATTATTTGATAAAAGTGAATGTGGAATGTGGGATGTGGTACCATCTTTACAAAGAAAACATAGCTAATGACATATTAAGGGAACTATTAAAATTATAGTTTTATTTATACATTATTTGACTTATTTGATAATATTTTTGTATAATATCAGAGCAAGGGAATCGGCAGCTTCAATGCAAAAAAAATTATTTTGATAAACAATTTGGGGACTTATATAAGTTACAGTCTTTACTTTTAATATGAGTCACTTTAATATCTATTAAGTAATTAAAGCCAAACATATATAGGACTGGATTAAGGGCATGATATTGTTAATGTAAAGCAATTTGTTTTTACGACATGACCTACAGCATCTTAATTATTTAAACTTTCTATTTGCTATGTGGCTTTTAATTTACAAAGCCAGTCTGCATGCCAGCAAATAAGAAGAAACTGCCGAGTTATCTTCTTTTAAAGCTTTATATCTATTGAGGACTAAAAGTTGTAATATAGTTAAATAGCTCCGTAACTAGCAAAAGTATAATCAAAATAATTTGTTAAAAAAAATTACCGCTCGAGATTTAGTAAAAAAACCTAGTGAATCCTATTTTACCTAATTTCAAGGTAACTTTAAGAGTTTTCATCTTAGTTGATGTCTAACATATTCGTACAGGTATTTTCTGGGAAAATACATATTTTTTCATCATTTTAAGAACTTAAGTATTTTTAAATAATAAAATGTATAATTAAAGCGTTTTGGTTGCTCTCTTATTTAAAGTTTTAAAGTTTTTTGTTTTTGTAATTTTTACAAAAAAACTCCAGTTAAATATTATTATTACATTAGAGCGTGCAGCTTTAGTTCATGTTTTATTATTATAAACTGTTGTTTTTTTTATTATAATATTAATAATTATTTTTATTTATATATAAATATTTTGTTGCAAACAACCAGACTCAAAAACAATTTTGGTCTTATAAATATTTCGGTGCGTGTAAACTATAAATGTATTTTAATTCATTTGCTTGTGTGAGTATATGTTTTGATCATGCAAATGTATGAGTGTTGACTAAGTTACAAAGTAGCAACAATGTTCTGATGTACCCCACCTCTACCGCCTCTTTAACTATGTCTTTGGCATGTCGACAGTGACTTAGTTATGAATACACACACCTCCCTCATCTGTATTTTATCCGGATGTACTCACCATTTTACTTCGTATAACGTATTTAATTGTGTCTGTGTGTTTATGTGTTAGTATGTTCATTTAAGTGGAGATTTATGAGCAGGTCACACTAAAGGAAAATTAATTCTTTTTGAGAAAATATGTACGTATTATTATTATTTTAAGCATGTTTACGTGATGAAAGAACAAAATTGTTGTAATATTTTTGTTATTTCTTTTTATGTACAAATTACATTATAATTTTCATGCACATATATATGTACATACATACACTATTTATGTACTATATATATGTGTATATTTCATTCTATAAAAATGTTTTTCATTCATTTGCTTATTCGCTTTATCAGGCTTTAATTGTAAAACGCCAACAACAACAACAGCAACAAAAACAACAGCGATAACAACACAACTATTAGCAATAACAATAACATTAGCTATAATTTAAATAATTAAGGAAGTAACTAAACGAAGTATATAAATATTTGATAAAGTGAGTGTGTAAAACAAATAATAGTTAAACATAAAGCGAATTTTTTTTCTCTTTTGTTTTTTGCTTTCTTATCGAAAGTTTAAAATGTTAACGAGGTGTTAATATAGTTGAATTTCCGTTTCCTTCACTTTTAAAGGAAGTCGCGTTTTTCTTGGTTTATATCACTCATACGCAATGAAATAAAATGTATTGTATTTTAGCGTTGCCAGAACGATGGTTTTATCATGTTTTTAGTGAGAATACAATGGATGTTTGATTTGACTTTTTTCCCGTAAAAAATATTATTCTCATACTAAAAACTTTATTTCAATAAATTAATTGCGAAACATTTGAAAAATTTTTGAAGGTTCACCATAAATAGAAATTTACCCAAATGTTTAATTTAAATAAAGAAATTAACGAAAGTTTTCTTAAAATTTAAATTCTCATAAAAAGCTGTTAATTTTAAAACAGTTTAAATATATTAAAAAGTTGGTAACCTTAACAATAATCATGATCCTAGTAGCTCCACTTAGGGCTTATAAAATATTTATATTACGCAATATATTCTAAACTTAATTAACAAAAATATATAAATTTTAAACAACTTTAAAGCGTCCCTTAAATGTCTTTTTATAAAAATAAATTGACTTAAGCAGCTCAATATTATTTTTATTAAACATTTTATCGAAATCTTCCTTTTTATGGGGGGGTTTTGCCTTAAAAATGTAATTTTTCTATAGCTAAATGATAATCAAAAATTAAAAAAAAAAATTGAATATCAACATGTGAACTTGATAACAACAACCTACAACAAGTGGGATATTCGACTGTGCCAAATTTTATATACCCTTAACTACGTTTAGGCATATAAAGAAGTGTGTTTCCGTATGTATGTTTGGATGTGTGTATGTATGTATATATGAAAGGTTATTAAAATTATTAAAAACTGGAATTTTTCATTTTTGAAAGTTTTTAGAGAAATTATTTTATCAAAATTCGTTATTAAGCAGTTCATCGAAAAGTTTCTAACAATAGGGATAAAGATAAAAATTTAAATATAATTTTTTTATTTAAAAAGTATAGAAAATGTCTAAAAACTGTTAATGGAAGTTAAACGTTAACATATCTGTTTAATTACAACAGCACCATCTGCTGTTCAATAGCATAAGAAACATTGTGTATTAGATGCTACGAAAGAGAAATAAGGCAAGTGTCTATAAAAATTATGGTAAGGCAGGATGTCGATACTTACGTGCATATTTTAGCGCATTTGAAGACCTGCAACCGTTTTTGCAAATACAACAAACAAGAGCAATAAATTTTTAACAAAAAAAAGGTTTTTCAATAATTATTCTCCTTTTCTTTTTCCATACTTCATTCAAATATGATCGTCAAAGTCTTTTAAGCATAAAAAAAAGTTGTTGATATATTGCCATTTCTGTACTTTCGGGTATTATTTTGTATTGTTAGCGAAATGTACTTGGATATGTATTCTGAAAAGCCCTTTTACACTATCCAGATGTTATTAGATCTTCGTTGAATTTTTTCAAGAAAAATCAAATGATAATTGGTCTGATTGTCAACAAAACTAAATAAATAAAATAAAATAATAGTTAAGCATTAAGGTATATTTTAGCTTAAAGTAAAACGAATAATAACCAAAAATTCTTTATCAGTTCGATAACATTCTTACTTTTACTATCGGTAAGTTGTGAAAACCGCCCTTAGTGTGGTAAAAATTATATTTTTAATATGGTGAGTGACAGAGTTCCTAGTTTTTTTTAAATCTTATCCCCAATTCTCAATATGCCATCCCCGAAAATCCCCAAAATAGCTTAAAAATAAAACATATGAACTTTGAATTATTAATATGTATGTAATATGTACATATGCATTTATATAAGAAGAGTTACATTAAAAACACACAAGAATAAAACAATTGTGTGTCAATGTCTATCATTTCCAAAACTTCAAAATCAAAGTCTTCTGATTCCTCAGTTATTGCATTTTTGTTGGACATGCTATTTGTATTAAAACGTTTTAACATTTAAGAGGATAAAATAAATGTGTCACATCAAACTGCATTATGCATTATGCATTATATATTAAAGTGTGTATTTATCTTGATAAAATCTTTTAATAGATTATATTGCATTCTGTTGCGAACTTTGGTTTTGGTTGTATTCACAATTGAAATAATTCGTTCAACACAAGCATTAAGCGTTGCTACAGAATGCATATTCAAAACTAACAAGAAAAAGGATTTCACTATACGGGTTGTAGTATTTTTCATATAAAACAAAATTTTGGCTGTTATATTAAGCTGCAGCATAAGATATTTCAATACCTGAGTTTGAGACAGACATAAAAAAGAAAAACTTAATAGCAAGATTTATAACGATACATTATCTCCAGAAATCCCCAGCAAAAAAGCGTTTCTCCCTAAAATAAGTCCCCTGGGGATTTTCACAAAAATCGTATCCATCACAAATGAAAATCCCTTAATTGGGGACAAATCCCCAAAACTAAGAACTCTGATGAGTGATCGAGAAATTTACCACAAAAACCGTTACTGAGTATTGTTAAAAATAGTACATACATATGTTTGTATGTATATATTTTTTAATGAAAAAGCAATATTGCTATGTACCTACATGCATATAAACATATGTATGTACATTAATCCATACATATGTCTGTATGTATGGGTATAAGAAGTTTTACGTAGCAGTTGATTTTGGCATGACTGTCAGAAAATTGACCGGCTACCACGAGCTTTAATTTTGAGCCGATCGACCTGGTTCTCTGATTTATTCATTCATAACTTATATGTACATACTACACATGTACATATGTACAGATAGGTATACTGATATGTATGTATGTATGTACATAAGTACCTATGTATGTAGGTATGTATAATATTTTTACACGCCAAATTAATAATCAATTTTGGCAAATTTTATTAACTTAATAAACTTTTTGTTTTTTTTCCTGCTTATAAGCATGTGCGATTTTTACATACATATGTATGTACATATGTGTGTATGGATGGATGTATGTATACATGTGTACATAAGTACTTGCATATATGGCTCTGTGAATTAACCATACTTTAGGTATTACCAAAATACAAAATTTTTTTTATAAGTTTGACAATCAACGTTACCAGAAGTTTTTGCAAGAAAATCATGAGTTCCCCAAAAAAAATCGTTTATTCTAGGTGTATTTATGTTGAAAAACACTTCTTGTAGTTGTTTTTTAGTAGCTGCAACTTTTTATTTTTATTTTTAAATTTACAAATAACTCTATATATAAAAAAAAATCGATAATCTTCTTTCTTAAAAAAAATATTTAAAAAACCCCACTTTTTGTAGGTATCAAACATTTTACAACTGCATTTATTAAAAATTTTTGATATTATACATAAACATGTATATGTATGTCCAATAATCTAACATGTTAAACGTTGTTTTTATAGCAATAAGTATTCTGATTTATCCGTTTGTATGTAAAAAAAAAAAACGGGAAACTATAATCCCGCGTGGGACACGGGGCTATTGACAAAAAACGAAACACTCCGGCGAAAAGCGAAATGTTTGGCAACATTAAAATACAGTATCACAATAAATTTAAGTAACTCGCTCTCCCGTCTTACTTTTAGTATACGTTCTGTAGCGCGCTAGTAAACACATGTTAACGAAGTACAATGCGGGTTCGTCGTCTCGCCATTTCATAAAATTAAATAAAAAATAAATATGATTGTGAAAATACATACATATGTATGTTTGTATGTACAAATATAAAAAATTTCGTTTATTATAATAAAGTAGAACAACATCAACCTTAGTTATTGTCGTTTTACTAAACGTGTTGGGAAAGTGCATTTAAAAGTGAGAAATATATAATTTTTACAATATTATTAAAAAGAAAGTACATACATATGTAGGTATGTACTTAAAAAAAAGCAAGTGAATAGATTTGTAACAACAAAACAAAAAAATACAATAAAAACAAAAAACTGAAAAAGAAGTAAAGAGAATGAATCCTATTCGAAACGGAAAGTGAATGATTTTATTTACGGCTGTCGTGTGATAGATATGTATGTAGTTGAATGTACGTAAGTTTGATTCCCTCTTTGTAAAATTGGTACACACGGTGCCGGTGTACGTACATATGTACGTGGAAGCGAGTTTGTTTGAAAGTGTGCGTAAATTGTATTTTCTTTAAGAAAAACAACGTTGACGGCGTCGCTGTTGTCGCTGCTATTATGTTGTGCGTAATAAAAACAAAACAAGAAAAAAAAAGAGAAAAGAAATGCATGCCAAGATGTGTGTGTGAGTGCGTATATTTGTGTGCACACGCCGAACATAAGTGAATGTGCTCTCGTTAAGGCACAAAACAATAGTGTTGCCAGAATTTATTGTGGGAAAAGTGCGAATTAAAAAAAAACTAACAAACATGGATACAATATTACATTATTTGCATATTACATAGTTAATATACCTATGTACATTATATTTAAAAATAATGTGCTGAATATTTATACCTATATGCTTTTATATTGTATCGCTCTATTTTACGACTGTCACGTCTCCCCTTAAGCGATAATATGCCACTCATTATTACTAAATATTTGATTACACTGCCATAAATGTTTTCAACGCAATGTGTCATGCTTATTTTATTTGTTTAAAAGAATATATATAAAAAGTAATTTATGTATATACATAAATAGAAAGTTGAAATACATGTGTAAATTTAAAAAGAAAATGTATTAAGGTCAATGAAACTTGTCCTATATACATATATTTTTTTTATAAATGTCATAAAATCAAAAAAAAATGGTTTTGTTGTCCCTAAAAAATTAGCGAATTCTGTAAAAATTCTAGTAAGGCAACACTGTATTTAATAGTTAAATGAGCGTGAGAGAGAAAAAACGGTAAAAGTTGGGTGTTTACGAAGAAGAATACCAAACCTTAAGAAGAGTATTAAAAAAAACAAAAAAAATATTTTTCTGTGTGTGTTTCGGTTTTTTTTTTGTTCAGAAGGCCAGTCTACTAACTAGAGTAGAGTTTAGTAGTGAGTTATTTTTGTATTCATATGCAATTCTACCTATTAATTGTTTTGAATTAACCGGAAATAAATACTTACATACTTGTTGTAATAAAAATTAAAATACCTGCGTTAATAATAATAAAAAATATTATTGAAAGAAATAAACATGTATGTAATACCGTAACACCTAAAGAGTGAAAATATGAGAAAAAAATAATATGAGTGTGAAATTAAAAATAAAACTAATAATGCAATAATAAAGTTGTTTAAACAATTGTTATATTAAAGTACATACATATATACATAAATAAGTATGTATCTACATACATATGTACGTACATACATAGTGTTATTATTATTAAATTTTAAATATAGAGGTACCTACATATTTTTTCAACAATGTTGCTCATTTAATGACCAGACCCATACCAAAGTGTGATAATTTTCTTCTAGTCACCTACAAAAACAATACCTATAATAAAATATTAAAAACACCAAACGAAGAAAGAAAACAAAAATAGAAATATATTTTATTTGTTATTTTTCTACGCATCCAAAAATATTAAAACAAGCCGCAAAAATGAAAATATATATACAAACACACATACATATACGTGTGTAAATGCATATGTATGTAAAAATAAAGCTATGTATATATGTACATATGCATTTATGTATATACATAATATGTGTGTGTATGTGTAAAAATAAATAAAAATAGTTACTTAAAAAAATTATAAAAATATATAAGATGATTAATTAGTTAATTAAACAAATGTCATAACAATGGTGCATACATACAAATAAAATACATACATACATATGTATGTATCCATGTATAACATAAATTACAATAACATAGGAGTGATACATACATACATAAAAAAGAAACTAACCAAAAAAACTATAAAAAAACAAGTTGTAATAATAAATTATACCTAATGATGAAATTTATTTTATTTTAATGTCAGCAACAACAGTAACAAAAATAAATGAAACCAACTAAAGCCAATAAACATGAAAAAATTGTAAATCATCGTCAAAATGAAAAAAAAGTTACTTTGTAGGTATTTAATAGAAATTGAACTTTTTAGTATGTACATACATACTTGGTGTATTTCAAAGATATTTTTGCTAAAAATTCCTTGAAACAACAACAATAGCAACAAACACCGCAATAATATCAACAACACAATAAAAAAATTAAAGAAAAATAAATATGTAACTAAGAAATTAAACTACAAAATACTACGCAGCAAATTATGCCATATTATTGTTGTTATTATTGTACATGTGTACAGAGAATCTCGTCGTTTCTATTCCTCTCTCACTAATACTTGTGCTCCCTGTCTTTTTATCCATCCCATTCTCAACACTAATAGAGCTGCCACATGAATGTAATTGCAAATTGTTTTTCATACATTGTCGAAAATTTAAACATTATTAAATAAAAATATTATTTAATATGTTATTGTTTCGCACTACACTATCCATGTAAAATTGTGGAACCGCTCTAACTAAGAAATTTAAATTTGCCCGACCATATTCTGGGTGTGTTGGAGGCAATAAAAAAAAAAAAAAATTCAGTTTGTAGTTCTACCTCAAACGGGTTTTATTGAAGCAGATAAATTGTTTATCGTATTGTATTACAAGTTAAAAGGGTAAACTTACTTAAACGTAGCTCCCGTAGGTCGCCCAGGGTTGTTTGTGGTATCAAACATTTGGAAATACTTTCGAGAAAATCGGCATTGAAAACTGGCAAGATCCATCCATAACCGGCTGAGATATAACCAAAAAAAGACGACTTTTTCTTGTTTTTTTACACAGAAAAAATTATTGTTTTGCAGCTTTGAGATAAACTAAAGATATCTGTTAAACTACATACATAGAGAAGAAATTTCTCTCTCTTCTTAACACTGTAAATGTTAAACTTCATATAAAAAAAAATAATAAAAAATCCCCTCCGAACTGAGGCTACCTTATTAATTGTATCATGATATGTATGTACATATGTATATTAAACAAAGGATGAATGTATGAATGAATCAATCTTCAAATATTGAATCGTGGAAACTGCAAAAACAAATAACAATGTGGCAGCTTTATATAATAACATAAAAAATAGCGAGAGCAAGCGGCTTTTACATGGCTCTTTCTGTCTATTTCTTCCCAATCTTCTCTATTTGGTTTGAGTGCAAATACAATGAAAAAATTTCAAAACAAGTAAAATTCCAAAAGACTATTAGCAATTCCCAGTAACAATATTAAATTAAAAAAAAAGAATGTAACGAATAAAATCTATAGCACAGGAATGGAAAAGTTTTGACGCCCGTTATAATTTAGATACTAATATCCTTTAAGAATTTACTACGCTAACAATTCAATATAGATTCGAAAATGATTCTACTGTTGCATAAATATGTACTTGACTTACCTATGTTAATAGGTACCTATATAGTTTTGCTAAAAACCAACACAAATCAGAAATTCAATAGAATCTTATGAGTTATAATTTAACTCTGTTCTAACTTCATGCCGATTTTTAATAATACTATGGCCGCAAAAAAACATTTAATGGCAATTTCAATTGGTTTCTTTTTAAGACAAACAAATAACATGTGTTAAACAAATTATACATGGGTCAGACTTGAAAACCGATTTTTATTGAAATCTGCACAAAAACAAAAAGTTTAACGTAATATCCTACTTTGAGATCAATAACTACATACATATTTTATAACGCAAACGAATGTCGTTCTCCGTCCCTGCTACAGCAACAACATAAAAAATAGAGTGTTGTTTTGTTACTCCCCATTTGTATCTCAGCACCGGCCGCTTTTGCGTGTGTGTGGTGTGTGTGTATGGAGGTGATTGCTTTTCTACAGTGTGCTGAGTGTGTTTTATTTTTCTTAAACATCACATCATCATACATATATTGGTTTGTTTTATTCTCTTTTCAGAGTTGTTTTTTCTCGATACGTACAGTTGTGTTTAAAATAATAGGAGCAACAGTTCGAAAAATGCTGCTGGGTTATTGCTTTAATGAAAAGTTTTGTAATGTTACTTTATCGTTCATAATTTTTATATGAATAAACCCGTTGTTTAAACGGGTTTATTAAAGCTAAGGGTGGTTTTCGACCTTGTCTGGAAGCTTGACCTGATAATGGACTGACTACTGCGAATTTTGACTACTTACAATTACATGGTGATTAACAATTCATGAATTATATTATTTCAGGGTTGATTTTTATAACGTACAATCGTTTCACCTTCTTAATTTGCAATTGTTGTGTAAAAAAACTAAAAAAACAAATTTAAGATATGAAATTAGGGCTCGTTATTATAGCTTGCGTTTAAAGCTCCTGTTAGAGAAAGGCACCTTTAACTACAGTGAGGAATAAAATTTCATTACATTATTACAACTTTTATTTAAAAAAAAAATAAAAATAAATTTTATAGTTTTAAAATTATGGCAATATTGCTTTCTGTTACCAAAGACTACAAACTTTTACATACACAGTAGCAGGGTTGAATAGTTGAAAAAGAAAAAGTGGCACCTTTATCTAGTACAGACAACCTTAATTTAACAAACCTTACGTTAAAAGTAAAAGGAACTTCCATTTAGCTCATCGCTCACTTTTAGATTAAATTGTAGTTAAAATAATAAAAAACTATTTATCTGTCCGATAATATCCGTACTTAAGCTATTGGTTAGTTATAATAATGGCCCTAAGAGTATTAAAAATTATTATTCCGCATAATCTTAATAAAATACATATCTACCTACTATGAACAATATGTTTACGCTTTTTTAAGTACACTAAAGTTCATATGGAAAACAAGCGTAAAAGAAAAAATCTATAGCCGGTTTCAAGTTTCATAAAAACTTAGTTAAGAATCCTTCAGATGTGATATTACTTATGCGCTTAAAAATGTGAGCTTTTTTTTCTCATATTCCACTCCTATTTATTTAAACACAATTGTATATATTTGGTTCTCGGTCGTTTAATTCCAGGCTTGACAGTTTGCAAATATATTTTTTTCGTTATTTTGGGAATTTTCTGTTATTATAAAAAGTGCCTCTTATTTATAAAGACAACTGGCAAGTCTAGTTGTCTCGGTATCGTGAGTTCTAATTTTTTTATTTATACATTTACCTACATATTTTTGTTTAAAGTGTTCTACAAAAGGGATGCCAGGCTTTTGGCGCATTGAAAGTTTAAAAATACGTAAAACGTTTTTGTACGTGTCAAAAAATACATTTCAATGTAGGTATATACCTGTCTGTATATACCTGGAGCCATAATGAAAATATTGCTGCAGATCTATCCATTTTAAGAAGGAAACCAAAAACTTTTCTCGCAATAATTAGAATCTTAAAACTTGCATTTTAGTACTTTTGCAGGCACCTTTCGCAGCATTTTAAATCCTGCAACAAAACCACCAACGACAAGTCAATTTCAAAATGTTGACTTGTAGTTTTAAATACATACCTACATAGGTACATATTCTTTTTTGATGTTTGTAAATTTTGTTGGCTAGGGTGTTTAAACTATTAACCGCATTTTATATCAGTCTACAGAGAGGATTGCTAATTTTTATCTGCGAGCCTTCAGAAAATAAATACTACTTGCGTCTATTAATGCATTTATTTGAAAAGCTTTATTAATAAAGAAGAAAAATATTCAGTTGGCGTCATAGCAAGAATATAGAGAATAAAAATATCTCTCTTTTTTAATCTTAAACTATTCGTGGTGTTAATAATTTTAGAAAACCAAAGTATAAACGACTAGAGCTTATTCTGCATAACAATTAAATGAAAATTAGGCTAAAAATGAAATTTGCAGGGGCTCTTCCATAAGAAAAGACAACTCATGTTCATATTCACACTGGTTTTGAGCTTGAAGATTTTTAAATTAATTTGCCGCAACTCTTCCTTACAAGTTCTTTAATCCGTCATTATTTTGATTAATCTACAGTAGAAATATCTGGGTATCGTGTTAAAAATAATAAATAATTCACAGTCATTAGTCAACTATGTAAGTTGGCTATTGTTTAACTAATATGATAACTATTGTTTAACTAATATGTGCTTTTAGTGCCTTAACTAATGACAAACTAAGAACTGTGAATAAAATATCATTGGCTAAACCATTACCACTAGTTAACTAATGATAGTGAATTTGGCCGTTAGACTTCAGAGAAACAAGCCGAGGCAAAATTTTCGGCGGCGGCGGCTCGAACAAAATGAAATCGGTGGTTTAATAATTTGTTTTACCTCTTATCAGCAATACATTTTTTTAACAAATAAATTAACATAATTGTAGTAATTTTTTTGAAATGTTATAAAAGCTGATGCAATCGGAGGCTCTTCTGATCAGAGAAAAAGGCCGAGGCAAAATTTTCGGCGGCGGCGGCTGGGTAGTTTTTAGTCGGCGGCGACTCGAACAAAATGAAAACGGCGGCTCAATCAGTTGTCAGCGATACATTTTTAAAAATATAATTTTAATAAATTGTAAAAATGTTTTTTAAATTTTTAAAATTCATCATCCCTGTTGGGGATGAGCCGATTGAAGCCGATGTAGTCGGCGGCTTTCCTGAGCCGTTTTGAGACGACATAAACGACGGCGGCGCGAGTGAAAAAACTAGTCGGCGGCGGCGCGCCGTTGGCTCTGAGCCAATCGGCTTGTTCCTCTGTTAGAGTTATGGACCTATGTAAAGTTAAAAACAGTTACTAACGTCATTTTGGGGAATATCTGTATTCTTTATTGGGCTTAAAATTGCATTTGGCCAATTGGCAATTCTTGTGGTTTGTTTTTGTATTTTCTGCCTCGGCATGTAAATGTGTGAGAGGCACTGTTTTATTTATTTAATTTTTTTTTTTTTGTTAAGTTTATAATGTGTGTGTGTGTGTGTGTGGAGAACAAAAAATACGGCGACGAAAGCAAAAACAACAAAAATAATACAAATAAAAATAGCGACAAAATAACATAGGCGTAAATACACAAATAGATAAGCGACGGAAAAGTCTAATAGACTGATGCGGAAGCCCACAGTGAGACGGGTGTTGTTAATACGTTCCTAAATAAAAATAATAATAATAAAAAAATAAATAAATAATTAAGTACAAATCGTGACAAATAATAGGTACATACATAAGTACATATACCTACCTACCTATAGGTACATAAAAAGTAAAAGTGTTAAATTTATTTTGTTAATTTTACAAGATTTTAAGTGATACATAAATAATTATATATTTACATACATATGTATGTACCTACTATGTACATATGTATGTGCATACCTATCTACCTATATAAAAGAATAGGAGATTAATAAGAACATGACTTTTCAAATCAGACGATTCTTCTGTTGATTGAAGCTGAAAAAAATAATTTTAAATAAAACACACAAACATGTTCTAAGTTTTCACAGACACAAGTCTCTGTAGTAGCAGGCAATATCACTACCACCACAATGGCCACCACCACCTTACGCGATTATCATAAAACGAAATACTAAATAATAATAAAAATACTACTGCAACAGCAACAACAATAACAACTACGACAAGAAAAACAAAAGTAAACTTATAATAAACAGAAATACTAGTCGACTATTTATGGACAGAAAGAATGAAAATAAGACAGACAGACAAACAAACAGTACAGACAGAGAACCAAAAAAAAAAAAC
>NDXZ01026510.1:0-25526 GCA_003055125.1 Paykullia maculata | reverse complement strand
ATCAATATAATACAAATTCTTTTTTATATAATTTTATTTTTTTTTTACTTACATTATAGTTTTTGGTAAATTAGCTGCATTTTTTTAAAGGCCTTTAATAAATTTATAACTCGTTTATGAATCCAGGGTCAATTTTCAAGGAAATTCTAACATTTAATAAAAATTTTATTTTAATTACAGCTTCGAAAAATTATCTATAATTAACATGGGGTCGATTTTAACTGTAAGTCTATGCAATACTACGATTTTGAAAATAAATTCTTTAAAGTTAAACTCAAAATACTAACAATAGTAATATTTTTTGGTTTTGTTCCAAACAATGCTGCCGTAAAAAGACAATAAAAGACGTGCAATGTTAGCATGTGTATATAATAATTAATTTTATTTTAAACAAATTAAAGAGTATAAAAAATAATTTATAGCCCTAAGATGCGCATTTTTTCTATAAATTAAATTCTATATTTGCTGTAAAAATACGCGTTGCAAAAGTTGTAAACAAAATTTTGAGAATATTTTTGTTAGTTTACATAAGAAAAAATAATTTGTATAAATTGTGTATAATAAGCGCAATTCCTTATATATATTCAATTTTAAAGTTTATCAAAGGCATATGAAACAACAACAAAATTTTTTTATGAAAAAATTAATTGCAAAATGTTTTAACCAATTTTAGAGGAAAGTCGGGAAATGACCAGACAAAATTTATGAGCTCTGTCTACAACTACAAAAAAAAAGTGATTAAATAAAATGTTCAAAAGTAGTTTGGGTATTTGAAAAATATTAATGTAAGTATTTTTGTATGAGTTTATTGGCAATGCTGCTGCTTAAACAAAAGCGTAAAAGGGTGTATTTATATGTCTACACTTTAATTTACAATTTATTTGTTAACACATAAAAAATAATTATGATTAAGATGTGAATTTGTATATACACAAAACAATCTCGTATAAGCACAATAAATATTTTTTTATAATGTTGCACCTCCCACAACCACACACAACTCTTTAGTGTATTTTTTAAATAATTTCTCGTTGCTTTGAGAATTTTTTTAATAAAAATTTTAATTTAACAAAGCAACAGGTTTAGTTTGCAGTAGTAGTGGACACTGTCACGTTAGTAATTGTGACATTTGGCAAACAAAATAAACAAGTTTTTTCACTCGTGTCTAAGTTATGTAATGCTAAAATATTTCTTTAACATCTGGTTCATATTTGACGACAAACATACAAACAACATGCCCCGAATGATAAGATAATTTTCCATTTTTAATGGAAGTTTATTTTCTGCGCAGTATTTTTGTCATTCTTTAACTGACACTTTTTGTGAAACCCAATTTTATACACAAGGAGAGCACAATTGTAGATTTTTTAATTTTTAATAATTTAAGTTATTAAAATTTAATATTATATCAGGCTTTTTCAATTTATAAGTATAACGTTTAGATATGTATGTATGTACCTCGGAGTGCACAGAGTAGATCTCTATGTAGATCTTGAAGGAATATATTTTCGTTTTTCATAACAAATTATAGACGTCCGTTCTTTACGTTGTTAAAAGTTCTTTCAGTGACATAACAATGTTTCTGTACTTAAAAGCAAAAATAATTAAACGATTTTTTTCTTTAGCACACACATTTAGATTTTATTGTAAAAATATTACAACAATATTTATAGACATTTACGTAGCAGTATTTAGGAAATATTATGTTAAATTAAAAAAAAAACAAGAAAATAATTAAAAGGAAATAAAACCTGAAAAATAATTGTTGCAACAATTTTTCAATATCACAAAATCAAGAGAGTTTCTAGAAACGGAAATAAAGATATTAAAAAAAAAGGATGATTTAGGGAACAGGATTTAGTATGAAAGTGGAAAATAATAAAATAAAGATAAAGAGCAAACAGATGTAATGGATCGCGATCATGTTGTTCTATTAAAAACGAAAATGCAAATTTAATAAAAAGGCAGTGTTGGTTGATAGAGAGTTGGTTAGTGCCAGAGATAGAGAAAGGGAAATGGAAAGGAAAGTTGCAAATCTCTTATTTCAATAAAAAAATGCTTAAAAAAGAAATTTTAAATTAAATTTATAAAAATATTAAATTTTATATGAGACTCAATCTATCACTCTCTTATTTAACAACTACAATTTAACGAACTTTATTAAAGCTGTAGGTAAAGCCGTCGGGTGTACGATTAAGAGAGAGTTTACCGGGTGGAGAGAAACGATGAGGATTAGGTGTGGTGTACTGAGGCTGAGACTGAGGATTATACTGAGGAGCTGGATTATATTGTGGTGCTGGGGCAGGATTATAGTGGGGTGCGGGTGGATTGTAGGCGGGAGGAGGTGGATTGTAGGCTGGTTGGGGTGGATTGTACGCTGGTTGAGGTGGTGCCTGGGGACGATATTGGGGCTGACTGTAGGGTTGACTGTTTTGACTAAAGTTGGGATCATTATAGCGGGGATCATATGAGCCATCGTCGCCATAGTCATTGCCACGATAAGAAGAGCTTGGAGCAGGTGCAGGTTGGTATTGAGGTTGGGGAGCATAGCCAGGCTGAGGAATAGGTTGCGGTGGTGCTGGAGGAGCTACAGGTAAATGGTCACCAGAAGCTTGGAATCTAAAAAAAATTAAAAAAATAATTAAGAAATTTCTAGCTGTATGTTGCAACTAATGGTATACACTAAACTAAACCAATGCTCTTAAATCTAATGTAATTTAATTCAATTGCTAAAATTGTACTATAAAACCATTAAGGATTGTAAGCCTTATTATTTATCTTTCCATATTTTGTACGTGTTTTTAAAGCAAATGGTTAATTTATAAATATATATGTATAGTTCCAATTGATAAAGTAGCAATTGATTTTTGAATCGTGATTTTTAAATTATTATTATTTAAAAGTTACCCATTTTTGCCAGCCGTATAAGAAATGGAACGCCTTTGACCTGTAGGATCTACATAACTGTAACTGCCGTGGCGGGTACCATCCGAATCAGTTTCCTCTTTAAAATTGATACCATCTTCTTGTGTGTAGGCAGCACCAAATTTACCATCTCCGGACAAATAACGCTGTTCGCTAATTATGGCAGCAGTTTTGGGATCTTGATGATAACCTTGGCTAGCAGCGACTGCAATGAGGGTGGTTAATACGATCTGTAAAAGAAAAATGTAATAATTTTTTAAATACAACAAACTGAACCCTTAAAAATCTATTTAAAAAAATTAATTTCCATTTTTTACTTCGTTAAGAACATTTTTTCTATTAAACTTTCTAGGAGCACAAAGTAGAAAACAGAGAATATAACTTTTTAAAATGGTTTTCAAATTGCAAATAATTTATTAAATATCAATGTTATTGCTAGTTTTAAAGGTTTGCGCATAATTATAAAAAAAATCATAGAACTTCAAAAATATTTAATGTCAACATTTGCTACCAGGTTCTAATGCTTTTCTAAGCTTGACAACTGTTGTAGATTATTTAAATTAATTTGAAAAAAAAATAAAATAGAAATACTAATGTTCACAAAAAATGAAGAGTATGGTTTTTGTTAAAGGAAAAACTACGATTTAATCGGACTTAATATAACTTTAACTTAGATGTAAGACTTAAAAGGTATTTTGAAAATCCTTTCAACCTGACATATGCTAATCTTTTGACCTAATGTAAAATTGGAGGAAAATGAAAAATAACATTAAATTTTTTTCTGCAAATTCTTACTACGAATTATTAATTTTTTTGCAGGATTTTTTATTTGATTATATATTATTTTAATTACTATTTTTGTATAAAAAAATTGGTTTAATATCTTTAAATAAATTATAGGGTTTAATTATTAGAATTTCGATTTCTTTCACTAGTTTTAGAGTTTTTCAGTTATATATCTCTGACTTTAATAATAGAGACTAGAGAAATGTAAATTCATTTTATTTTAACCGATCTTCTGACAACATTTGTAAATCTTAATCTAATGTTCGGCCTCGAAATGTTAGCATTTTTTGATTCCATAACTAATGTCTTTAAAAATTACTTATATTACTACCTAATCACGACCACAGAACAAAGGACCTATTGAAATATAAGTTTTAAACTACACAAACGAAAGTAATTCACTTTAAGCATAAACATGATGATGATGTTTTAAATGTGTGAGGATACATGTATGCACATTTGTATGTATAAACAATCGACTATTTGCTTTTCAGATTGGCTTACTTTATTTTATTATTAATAATTTTACTTAACAAATTTATTCAAATTAAATGACTTAGGTTGCTGAATGCAATGCTCAATTACAATCCAACCTACGTAAGTTATGAAAATTGTATATTAATTTTTTTTTGCATGTTTAACATACATTGATTAATAAAAAACTTTTTTGTTCAACATTTGATAATAAACTAAAAAAAATATTGCACTCGATTTTACGATAGTAAATCATTATTCAATGTAGATCCTATATTCGGATAATTTCCAATGTGTTTCAAGGTTTTACATATAAGTCACTATTATCTAAATTTAATATCATAACATTAGTATTAGAATTGTTGTTGTTAGCATTTTGTTCTTATTTTAATATAAAATACAATATTTATTTTCTGAGCTCTAAATGCTAAACAAACACTTGTAGCAAATATAACATAAAATTAAATTAATGCACTTTGTTGTTGACACTCACAAAACGGAACATATTTTTGTTTGTAGATAAAAGTGTTAAATCCTTTAGTTAAGCGACACTGTAAACTGCTACGATTTTTGTTATTAAAACGATGCCTTTACGTTAAAGTCCGTTAATTAAAGGAAGTTGGCTTTGAAGTGGCCAACAGAAAAAGTTAAAAAGATATATTTGAATTAAGGGTGGAGTATAACTCCTCAACCGACGACGACAAACTATTTAAATAAACTGCCTTCCGCCATGACATGTTGTAGACTTTTATAGCTGACGTATAGAAAAATAACAGCAATAATAAAAAACCTTGGTCAAAATAGACAAGAGAACAACAGCAACAGCAGCAGCAGCAACATAAACAACAACAATAAATATAACTAAATACAACTTTAAGTTAGACAAATAGTCAATCAGACGTTAAATTATGGTGTTGTAGAATTGTTGGTGTTGGTGCTGGTGCTGGAACTTTTGCTAGTGCTAGTAAGAATAAAATCATAAAAACAACACAATGTGTGGATATAACAACAACAATAATAACAATATGAGAAATAAGTTCATAATTTGTAATACTTGTAGGCAAAAAAAAAGTTACAAACAGTTTGTTATAACAAGTCAGTTAGCTGGTTACTTATGTACTTCAATAAATATAATTTTAGCACAAACATTTTATAACTAACAAACATTCTCACACGCGGTCACAAGTTGAATTATTTTAAGTGCTCCAATAAGTTAATTGGTTTCAACAATAAACCACAATCGGGAATAATTTTGGTACAACAATACTTTTTTAGGTACCAACTATATCAGCTGACCTTTATGTCTGTCAGAAGGACAAACAAGAGGTCCGCTTAAACGATCTTAATATTAGTTTTGTGATCTTAAGTACTTGATTATTATGTAAGAATGGAGCGATGGTATATGATTATATGTCACGTGTTTTTAAATTTTAACATTTGAAAAGTAACAACAGTTTCTACATTTTTTCTAAATACTGAATAACTGTTTATTTGTCTCTCGTTTTATAAATGCTTTGACAAATAAAGAAGATGATTGTAAATTATATATAGAGTGCTTTCTCTCTATCGGCAGAGCAGGCTTGATGTAAAAACGTTATATTTTTTAGTGACCGCCTTTAAAGATGTACAAAGTTTAAAGGTTTCGTAATATAAATAAATAATATTAAAGTCAATAAATAGTAACTCAGAAACATTTTTTATTCTCTCGTCAAATTAAAGAGACATCAAGATATTTACTAGGATGGAAAAACTGACAACAATGTGTTAGCCCTAGAAGCTTTTTTTTAAAAGTTGACATATTTAACAACGCATAGGCAAAGGCTTTAAATATTAAAATTTTCAAGCTATAAAAAATTAACGATCTAAGCTTTAATAATGGTAAACATAATTATAAGTATCTTCTTGAACTTTTGACACTCGAAAAGGTAAACAAATTCTCAACTTTAAACGCTGCCAGACTTAACTACTTTACAATTGAGTGAGTGAATGTTTTGGCGAAAATTTAGATGAAACTAAAACATAATTTACTGATCTTTATTTTAATAATACATTTTTAATTAGATGTCTGTATATTAATAGAATGTAGGGTAAATGCTTTCTAACAAAGTTAAGAAACGTTTTGCTTTAAAAAAGTACCAAAAATTGTATCCCTATAGGTTGGACTTTTATCCCTATAGATTGGGTTTCCAAAAAGTACCAAAAACGTATTCATATTTTTTGTAGGAGTAACGAAGGTAGGTACGTGCAAGGATCCTGAAGTGGGTGGACTCCTTGAACCTGGAGGCAGGCTCGTATGGTGCTCAAAGAGCCCCTAGGCAGAAGAGCAACAAGGTTACTTGGATATAATCGGAGTACTCTGAGTTGGTTGACTGCATTAGTAACAGGACACGGTAATTCCAGACTGTGTCTGGAAGAAGAGACAGCAACGCATATTGTATGTGAATGTCCAGCCTTGGCCAGCATTAGACTGAGTATCACAGGCAGGCACACACTTGATGTGAGCGAGATGGGAAACCTCAGCCTGAAGCAAATGCTGACAATTACAAAAGACTCCATGATGAGAAAAAAATTCAACAACTACCAGTCGACAGTTTTACATCGCTAGAGTCTAGAGCAAAGGCTTGTCTGCTTCGGTATTCCTCCTACGAACGCAGTTAAAATATAATTTTAACACGTTTTCATCTCCCGGATCCCAAATTTCAAAAAAGGACATGTAAACGACACCTGTTCACTTACTTTAGAGTAGAATACAATGCTTTTTAAATTTTGTTTGTAGCTTGAAGTTAAGCAGATATAAAGCTACTGATTTTTCTCTTTTTTACCCTCTTAGTATTTAAATTTAAAAAAAATTTCTTTTTTAGTGGATCTGCACAACGAGAGGAGAACCCATAGTCCAACTTCATGTCTCTATCGCTTAGGCTGTGCGGCAATAAATCAATATACCAGTCAATTAGTCAATAAATCAGTCGCGTTTTTCTTTTATATACATATGTACATACTATATGTATGTACTATATAGATAATTTAGAACAGAATTTAACACATACATACATATATATAAACAAAATTTTATATAAAGTAAAATATTTGATTTTTATAAGAAAGGCTGTTAAGAACTATAAAGTTTTGATCACAAAGATTTTATTAACTAAGGTGTGAAATACTAAATTTTGTAATTTTAATTCTAATAAAATCTATTTAGAAGCTTCAAAACTGATTTATATAAAAAAATTTCTTACATATTTTAATTTTCTATATTTTTTAAACATTTTATATAACTTTTCATTTGAAAAAAATTTTTAATAATTAATTTGTTTATTAAAACTTTTTATTTTCTATCTATCTAATATCTATTAAAAAAAAAACAAAATGTTCTTACTAAAACTTTTTACAATATTTAATGTTGTTAATTTTTCCATTTGTACTAAATCATTGCTAACAAATTTTTAATAAAAACATATTTCCTAAATTTGGTTCTCGATTTAATTAAAATTCTTTGGTACCATTAAGTTAAAAAAAAGTACATCTAAATATAAATCATTGCACCAGTTTGCAAAATATTTTTCTACATCACTGATTACAACAATTTCTAACATAACCAAACAAAAGTTTATTTTTAAACATGCAATTACAACAACAACTTGAAATATTCACCCATACACAGAAAGATTTTTTTGTTTTATATTAAAAAATAAAAAAAAATAAATAAATTGTAATTGTAGCTGGTTAGTGTTGGATTTGTCTATCGTTATTGTTGCTAAGAAGCTTTATGTTAAAGTTATTTCTTTTAAATATTCTTATTTGCTTTTGATTTTTATAATAACAATAATAATATTGAAAATATTTATCTAACGTTTAAATAATATAAAAGTGTCAAAAGAGTACTTTTGCAAAAAGAAAAACGTTAATTAGACATAATTGAATTATCTGCAATAATACCAATAAATTGATTCAGTCAAAAGAGACTTCAGTAAACATATTGTAAATTTTTTTCCCATATTTAAGTTTGAATTCTAAGCGTTTTACTAATCTTTTATATGTGTTTATTAGTAATCGCATAGTAGACGAAGTTCGATTGTAAATTCAAAGGTAAAAAAACATTGGAAAAATTTAATTTTTAAATAAAATAATTATATTTAAAAGAATTATATTGTAAAACTTGTAATTATTATATTACGTACATCTGTTAATAATTACCTTTGATACATACATATTTCCTATCAATATATAGAAAATATTGTATTGATAATACAAATAAATTTTTTCGATTGACTTGTTATTTGAGATTTAATTTTGTATTTATTATTTTGAGAAATTTTTTGATTTTATTTTTAAATAAAAAGTGCTTCTGTGTTGTGAAGCCAAATCTTTAAAAACATCAAATTAAATGTTAGGGTTTCAAATTTTCAAAGTTCTTCAAAAATGTATTACAAAATTAGGCGTTAAAAATAGATATATATTTTAATATTAAAATTTTACAAGTAGAAAAAATACTAATATATTAATACAATCAGCATTCACAGTTAATGGCCGTATTCAAAAACACATCTTTTTATATGTTTAAAGTACTTACATATCAGTCAAAAAGCACTTTAAGCTTAATAAATCTTATTTTAAAAATCGTTTCCAAAAACGTGATACATAAGGAATGCTTATATATAAATTAATTATTGTATCACAGTTTAGAAAAAAAATATATAATACTAGTATAGACCCGGTCTGCTTCGCTACCCCAAACTGGTTACTCAAAGTTTCCTCTTCTTCTACCGCATAATTTAAAAAGCAAACGTATTCATTTTCATTCAATATTCATTTGCGACCCCATAAAGTATATATATTCTGAATCCTTATAGATAGGGAAGTCGATTGAGCCATGTCCGTCTGTCTGTCTGTCTGTCCGTCTGTTGAAATCAAGTTTTCTCAGCCCCCCAATGACGTACGGACACGTTATTGGTATCAAACGATCAGAAATTTTCCTGAGATGTTTGCTAAGACCAGTAAAATCGCTTAGTAATTGACCGAGATATAAGCCAAAAAAGACGACTACCGTCTGTTGAAATCAAGTTTTCTCAGCCCCCCGATGTTGTACGGACGCGTTATTGGTATCAAACAATCAGAAATTAGGCACGCTTTTTGAGAAATTAAAAAAAAATTTCGAGATATCGGCAAAAAATTTTTTTGTTTTCGTAAATACACGTAGTGAAGGGTATATAAGATTTGGCACAGCCAAATATAGCGCTCTTACTTGTTTTATCTCCTAAATATTTGAGTTTCCAAAAATCCCTTCTTAGTGGATCTATACAACAGGAGAAGTTCATGTCTCTAGCTTTATGCGTTTGGGCTGTGCGATGATGAATGAATCATTCACGTTACCATTTCATATACATACATATATAGATTAAGTTCAAAATAAATATTATTAGAAAATTTATTTATTTAGATTAAAATTTTAAATTGCATTTTTTTTAATTTCAACACAAAAAATCAAATTTTTTGTTTAAATTAAATAAAAGCATCTGCCAAACAATTTTTATTTATGTGGTTTTACTGTATGTGCGTACATACATTCCATACATATGTACATGAAATAAACTTTTTTGCTTTTACATTGTTTTGTGTAATAATTAAATAATTTCAGAAAAATAATAATTAACAATAAAATTAAAGTTTTAACATTTATTGTAGCAGTACCAAGGGCAACTTAAAAAGCTACAAATAGATCCAACCAATGCTTGTTCGCATATTCATTAATTATTTTTGCATTATAACTGATTGTAATTAGTAGATGTGACGGTATTTGTTATATGAATGCACAAAAATATAATGGTAGGTACTCGTTACAGATGTAGAAAAGGGTTCAAATATATATTTTACTTTTTGCGTTTGGATTTTCCTATATTTTGTAAATTTAACAAAAAAAAAAGAAAAAAAATTAATAAAAATACATGAATGAAGACAAACTACGGCACAACAAGTACAAGTTTTTATTATTTTTTGTAGTATTTTGTTAATATGTATTTTTGTTCTTACAAGTGTGTGTGTGTGATTTTGTTGTAATTGATTTCTTAAAAGAAGCAATTCGGAAAGAATTTACAATTAAGGTGCTTAAATTTTTAAAAATGACATTTTTATTACTTTGTGTTTTTGTTGTTGTTGTAAATTTAGCCAAAAATAATTGAATGAAAATTTTTCACGTGCAAAAGGGTTCTTTTTATACTTCTATTTATGTACAAGAAACACAACATTTTTATTGTTTTATTATTCTTTAAGTATTTCTTCAAAATCTTTGCTCTTGCAAGTTTTTTTAATATTTTTAGGAAAGAGATCAAACATTACGTCAAATATTTACTGCATGAACATAATAAACATTTTATATTTTCATTAACGAGGCCATTATTCAAAAAAGCAAATAGACAAATAATCATAACTTTTTGTATAATTTTTTTTGTTTGGAAAATAAACTCTCAGACAATTATCGGTTTCTTTGGAAAGGAGTCAGAGATGACAGACAATTTGGTGAAAGGTGGAGAGATAAAGAGCTTTGTTATATACATATTTGTGCATTAGTTAATTTTTTTTGGTACAGCACTCCAGGGCTGTCTTAAGTCATGTAGGCACAATTTTTTTTATAACCCACTTTGTAATATTGTTTGGTAAGGTTTTAAGTGCTTAAAAAACTCCATTAAATGAGGACACTGCGATAATTTGAAACTAAAGCCTGATCTTTATGGCTTTGTTAAAAAGATCTGAAATGGCAAATAAAATTTTAAATTTCTCTAAAAATTAATTACACCCATTACCAACAAAATGTAGGGCGGGTATATTATTTTTGGCGTTTCGTTTGTGACCTATAAATATAGTTGTTGAGGCACTGTAAATTATATGAATTTGAGAATGATCCACTATAGCTATGTTCATCCATATGTCCGTTTAAGGCGCGAAGGAAATGGCAGGCCCTGGTAGTTACTTTAGAAATTTTTGATATTAAAAATTGGCGAAATCATCTAAATGAAGAAAAAAGTTGTGCATTATAAATCAAAAATTAGTCACACTTATTTATTTGCAGCGAGTCTAACAAAATGCAATATCTATTCAAAACGAAATGTTTGTTCAAATTACTTATAATTCCGGAAGGCATTTATGTTACGGACCGATTGTACTGGCGAGGTTTCCGTCTAGTTCTAGTACATTTATATATTTTTTTATTATGGGGGGGTTCCAACCAACCAACGCGTATTCTAACACAAAAAAAAAAACAACGACTTAAAAAGAACTAAAACAAACACTTGAAACTATCATTCATTAGAGACAGATATTAGTCTCTCACATTGCCGTCCCAACCACGTCGCTACAGAATCTCCACATATTCTCGTTTGTTCCAGCAACGCATATCCTACCTGACCTCATTTTTCACCGACCGGTCTACCATTGCCAGTATCTTAAAAAAAATTAAGCCAATATTTCAATTTTCATTTAATATACAACATATTTATTAATAAATAATAAAAGCTAATTTTTCCTCAATACTAAGACTTGCGACACGATTTTTAATACATCCGTGGGCAACGTTGTAGAGAACGACCTAATGTCCGTTAGGTGGCATCATCTCCATGTGTTCATTATACAAAAAATAGACATTATTAGACAAAGGTAGGCTATAGATTAACAAAAGAGATGTTATTATTGCAAAAAGTGTATTGAAAATACTGGATCACGTTAATATAGGGACATGTGAGACCTTTTTAATTATTTGTTAACCAAATTTGGATTTTTGGTTCTTTTTCAACATTTTTTTATATAAATTTTTCTTTAAATTGTTTTCATTATGGATTTTTTTTAATGATAGAATTTTGATTGTTTTTTTAAATACCTTAAACCAAAATTTAAAATAAATCAAGTAAATGAAAAATAATTTCTGAACTTTTAAATAATTTAATTGTTAAATTAATTAAGCAATTCTAAGCAATACTTTGCTTCAAATAGAAGTAATTGTTTATATTAAGTTATTGATAAATAATTAAACCTTCAAATTTAAAAGAATATTTTTTTGTAATTCTAATTTGCTGTATACAAACGTATGCATTAATTTATATTTTTTTTTTACTTTACGTTTTTCACGCTCTTATTTCTCTTAAGTCAGTGTAATTCATAAATTCTTTAAAAAATTATAATGTAAACAAATTCAGACATGCCACCAGCAATATAAATGCATGCACACAAATACAAGAGCGTTTGAAAACAAAAGACTTAGGCAACAAACTTGTTTAAATTAAAAAAATACAATTTGTGCCTGTCTGAAAAATAAGTGCAGAATTATTAAAATTTAAAACGAAGCTGATGCAACAGATAAATAGTTTTGATAAAAATAAACCTAAATATATAACTTAATTTTATTATTAACAACCAAAGGGGATATTTTAAGATGATTTCTTAATATTTTGAAAGGATCATTTTCTTTATTTATTTCTACTAAAATTCAGTTAAAACAAGTAAGAGCGCCATATGTGACTGTGCAAAATCTTATATACCCTTCACCATACATATGTAGCCTATTTGGTCGAATGGACCAATATTTTTCAAATATATCTGTAGTTTTTGTGTAAAAAAACTTGATTTCAACCCCCACACGGACAGACGGATAGACGGAGCTAGCTAAATCGACTTCCCTATTTATAAGGATCTAGGAAAGTTGATTATAGGGTTGCAAAATATAATATTGTAGAAATTACAAACGGAATGACAAAGCTATACATACCTTTGCCACACGTGTGAAGGGTATAAAAACGAACCTGGGATAAAAGCTTTTTACTGATTTATATCTACTTATTGTATTTAGTTTTGGCGTGGTCTTATAACATTAGATTATTATGACAACATGTTTTGGTGCATGTGCTGTCAGTGTAAAAAGTTAAAAAACCTGTCTTATTTATTTCATGGTATTTCATTTTTCTTGGTCCATTATAACTGGGTAAAGTTGAAAAACAGTTGGCAACTAAACAAGAAAAATATCAACAACACTTTTGTGTTTCCTTTCTTGCTAGTTTCTTGTAAAGTTTAAATCGTAAAAGTAATTGTAATGCAAGTTTTGCTTACACCCACTTATTGGCAATATTTAAATTAAGTCTAAAGTTCAAAAAAATAAAAACAATATGATTTGGTTTTCTGTTTTATATATTTAAAGAAATTAATGTACAATAAGTATTTAATATATTGTGTATATAAGAAGTTATTCACATTATTTAAATCCAATTATTAATGTTAAATATATCTTTTATTGTTATTTATACAACATAGTCTCATAATCTCATTCTCTTATATTAGATTCATATTTATTTTTAAGGCAACAGCAATACCAAATCATATTAACTGCTTTTAAAATTGTGCTTTAAGACAGATGAAATATAAATTTCAGTGTAACTATGTGTTTGTGATCAACATACAACGACCACACCTAATTTAGAAGGGAACTCTTTTTTATGGTTGTTATTTTATTTATCAATTGCATTAAAATAAAAGCAAAAATTAAATACAATTAAAGCTAAACAAAACAGATGAAAAATATTGCTTTTTTAAATAAATAAATATAAAGTAATAAAATCAAAAGCGAAACCCAATACATCCGTTTTTGTTAATTGATTTAATTATTTAATAAATATTTAGGTAAAGTTTTAGGATGTTTAATTAAAATTAAATATAAACTTAAAATACTCTTAAACTATTAAAATTATATCTATTTCGTATATTTTATTCTAGATTATTTGACAACAATAAAGATATCTTTACATTTTGCAACAAAATTTTTTGACTCGAAAAGTTTATATTGAAATTCAAATTAAATTGATAAGAAGAAACACTAATTTAATCTATCATCGGATATATTGGAATCATCACTATAACAACCGTTACCAAGATCTGTCTAAAATGTTTTAATTTTGGAAAACAATTTATTTTTACAACTTACATACAGTTGTTACCCCCTTTATATTCCCATTAAGTAAGATTTTAAGAATAATTGTTGTTTTGTTCGTTTGTTAAAACCACATCGTAACGCCAGCTGTATATGAATAAGTATAAGAAAAAATGTATTGCAATTTTTTCACATGTTTAACTCATCTTTTTCAATTAAAAATATGTTTCTAACAAAATAACTGAATATGATTTGACCCCTGTCTAAATCAAAATGATGATAATTTCCCATAGTTTTCTACTTAAACAAGGCCATTTTAGCCAAAGAGTTTTGTCTGTTCATTGAACTATTGAATAATAATTTCAATTTAACATCAACAATATACATCACATGGATATATTTGTATGTTTATTGCAAATTGTCTGTGAAAACACAAATAAAGAACAACTAAGCAACAAGTGAACATTTTTGAGCATTTTAATTTAAAATAGTTAACGAAAAAATCAATAAAAACATGAATGTTAAAGATTTTGTTTAAAATATAAATAAAAAATGAATTTCTGATTATAGCACACGCGTTGTCATAGTTAAGAGAATTAGATAAATTCCCTTTTTTATAAAAACAATAAACTATAAATGATATTTTACTAAGTAGTTGTTATAAAAAGATAAGGTATATTGGGTTAAATAATTATAATAATTCATGTGATGGTTATTGCAATTTAGTAAAATTATTATTTTTCCTTCCTAGTTATAAAATTTTGAGAAAAAATAACAAGTTTAACAAATTAGGAATCATATTTATATGTCAATCTATATGAACTTTTGCAAATATTTGAATGATTTGAAAATCACAAGGACTTCTTGCCATTTTACTTATCACTGTAATAACTTAATCTTAAAGAATTTGAATAGTTTTAACTCTTTAAATATAATTCTTTCTCTCTTAAAGTCTATGCAAGAGTATGTTAATTAAATTTTTTTAGCAACAGTTTTATGCCTCAGAATTTTTTACTTTAGTTTTGTGTATTGTAGAATATGAAAATTTATTCCATTTATGTACACAAGTATAATGTTTTGAATTTTAAAATATTTGTGAATATCGATGTATGTTTAAGTAAGGGTTGTACAAACTTCAAAATATCGGAATTGTATATAATATGTCTGATTTAAACGTGAAACGCAATGTTGTCAGTTTATATCTTTTATTTTATTTTATATTATTTTACGTTATTTTTTTAATTTAATTTTAATACAAGCGTAAGCCCGATTTCCAACAAAGAAAAGAAAATTTACCAATAAATGTGTAATAAGATGTGAAAATGGCAAGTCATTTACGTAAAAACCATAACACATGTTTTAAATGCTTTAAGAAAGATTCAAATACATACATGCGAATTCGATTAAAAATGAAATTGGTCTAACAGCAAAGTATGTAACATATTAAGCTTATTAAATATTACTGTAAAATAAACCTGACCTTATAAAATTTTTAGGTAATTACTAAGCAGGGAGCCTTTTTAAAAAAAAAAAATATTTTTCCTTGAGAAAATTTAAATAGTTTCACCAACATAAACCTTTAGTAAAAGATATATTTAGACATTGCTTTTACTGGACAAAAACCATATACAATGTAAGAAAGTTTAATTTTTTTAAATAAATAATAAAATACTTTAAAGCATTTCTTAAATTAACAAACTTTTATTTTAATTTTTTTTAATAGTTTAACTAATATTGTGAATTTTAAGTTAAATATTTTTTTTCTTTTGTTCATCAATCGTTTAACCGAATAAAAAATAAACAAATTAAATTTTTGACCAATTCCAAAAGTTAAATAAATTACAATCCTACCTAAAACGAACAACCAAATATACCATGTTTAAATTTGATCGGTTAAATGGTTAAATATAGCGTGTTTTTTTAATTCTGATTAAATAGTGTAGATGATATATTTAACTATTAACACTTTGTGGTAATTAAGGTACAATTAAAGCTATTCTTTATTTTGAACCAAATTGTACTTGTCAATATAGTTTATTGTTTATTTTTTGTTTTGTCGATTATATATCAACAAAGTAGTCTTTAAAGAAATTATATTTAATATATTAGTCTCTCCAAAGTATTTTAACCTTGATGGTATAATATTTCACTAACTTAAACATTCAAGTGACAAGTCAGTTACATCAGTTTTTATTACTCTATTCATACAATCAATGTTAAATTTTTTAAACTTTTAAAAATATTTACCAAAAGCTCTCTAAATCCTTTTAGCAGAAAAAACGAAAAAAATTTTTATTTTAATTATCACATACATATATGTACATACGGACAATTGTACGACTATGACAAACCGCAATGTTAATTTCCGCATTCATTAAATTTTTGCAAGTTGACGTCAAAGTTAGTTTTACGGTTATTGTCGTTGGCAAAAAACTAAACAACAAAAAAATACAAATGTTGTGGTTTATAGTCTATGACTTGTGTTTTTACGCATGCGCGAATGTTTTATATATACGCAGCAACTTTTAACAAGTCTCAAGCAATTTGCGCTGAATGCGAGCTTTTCATTGATATTGACCTTGATAATGTAAATGGTAACAAGAAATAAAGGAACTGTAAACATGTTTACATATCTGTTTGACTTTAACGCAGAAAAACTTGCCGCTATAACAGCAGTTATTAATGTGTTTTGACATGAGACAATCAAGTATAAAAAACAAATGGTTGCTGAAAGGAAAGTGGAAAAAAACTGGTCTAAAACCAAATCATTGTAAGTTTGTTACAAACATGTGTGTATGTATATATTGTAGATAAAAATTAAATCTAGGAAAAAATTTAGTTTTTACATTAGCATATTTTGTGTTTAGATATAACAAAATGTATTATTGCCGATTTCCTTTCTAATTTCCATAAACATTTAATTTGCAAATAAAACAAACATGGTAAGTAAGTAGATAGATACTATATTTGATTTAACGTAATCAGCTTTTGTTAAGTAGAAATTCGTTTCCTAATTTTAGTCTTTGAAATAATTTGGATATAAATTCTAACCACAGCCGGTCTTTTAAAAATTCTTACTTCGTCAGCACATGGTTCATTCTGTCAATAAACGGCGATGCTCTGCCAACTTAAATAATTAATTTTTTTCAAATACCGGAGTGGTTAAATGTACTACCAACGACTTGTCTGGTTATGGCCCTATGATCCTTACTGGAGCGAATTGAAGTAACATTTTTTTTAAAATATGTACAAGCATAATGAGCTTATGGCAACTGATACTCACGAAAAGGATTCAAAAATATATAAAAACTTTAAAAAGTTAAAATATATTTGTGTTTCTTATAATATTTTGTTTTTGTTGGATGATTTTGTATCAGTTGAAAAGGTTGATTGTGAGTTGTTGACTTATTTCTATAGAAAAATATACGAATCTTTAATTTAATTAAAAAACACAAAACAATGTTTTATAGCTGATAAGTAGTTTTAAAGATTTGCTAATAACCGTAGGCGTTTTTAATTGATTACCGAAACTAATTTGTTTTTATAAAATTGCGTAAATTATGCATTTTTAATTTTATAAAATTGGTTAATGGTTAACTTTTTGCATTTAAGGTATTGAAGAACGCTTTAAGAAATACGCATAGATATATGCATCATATATTATTTACATACATATTTGTAAACATAGACATGTAACTATTGAAATGTTTTTCATTAAAAAATAAAACGTAACATTTTATTATGATCTCGTGGAGATGTATAATGGTTGTGGGGAATCATATTATTGTGAGAGAGGAAAAATTGTTTGGACCATATATTCTTCATTATGATTTCGTGCAATTATATAATAAATCACAGATAGTTTTTTGATCACGTACATATAATATGTGATGATATAATTATTTTATGGTTATAAAAAAAATTGTTTATTAACACTTACGGCCATTTTGAATACAATAATAATATGCTGCTCTAAGATTATGATGACTTTAACTATGTTTTTTCTATGCGAGTATGTAATGCAGTCTAGGTTAAAACAAGTAAGAGCGCTATATTTGGGTAAGCCAAATCTTATATACCCTTCACTACGTATATTTATGTATGTATGAATATGTGTATATATGTATACATATGTACGTATGTATGTAAATGTCCGAAAGGTATTTAAAGTTTTAGAGAACATGATTTTTTTATGATATTTATTTTAGTCTATATAGATTTTTCGCCTATATATTTGTTGATTCTGGGCCAAAAAGTACATTTTTTTTCAAATTTCCCAAATATGCACGTCTTCCACACAAATATTACTATTTTTTTGCTGATCGGTGAATTACAATAGCAAGAATCTCGGGGAAGTTTCTGATTTTTTGATACCAGTAACGGTTCGGTTTGATACCAGTAATGGACATCGGGGGGCTGAGAAAACTTGATTTTAATAGATGGACACAACTTCTATTTAAAAATTTCTTTTTAATATATTTTGATATTTGGATATTTTTGTTATTTCTTCTCTTATTTAGTAATTTCATTTTTAAATTTTCATTTCATCATGTTGTTGTTTTTGCTTTATTGTTTCTGTTTTCGCATCCATCTTGATCTATGATCCACGTGCACATGCGAACATTGTTTGCTGATTTGTTTAATTTTTTTTTTGCAATTATTGATACAAACATAAATCCTTTTATATATTATCAGCAATTTTTTTAATATTATTTAAATAAAATGTTTTGGTTATTTTTGATACGTTTAAGAAAAAAATTTAAATGGGCATCTCTGTTTGATTTGATATACGCAACACCCCTTTTATACGTACAATTAAACAAGTAAACTTTAAGTAAAGGGTATAAAAATATTCTTTTAGTCATATCTTGCTCTACTTAAAAACTGAAACAAAGCGCCTTTAAGAAATATAATTCACCACAGGTGACAACGGTATATAAGCTTATCATTCCGTTTGTAATTTCTACAATATTCATTTGCGTTTTCATTAAGTATATATATTCTGAATCCTTATAGATAGAGAAGTCGATTTAGCCATGTCCGTCTGTCCGTCTGTTGACATCAAGTTTTCTCAGCCCCCTAAGATTCTTGCTATTGAAAATCACCAAAATCCGACAGATATAAGCAAAAAAAGTTTGTTTTTTTTACACAAAAATTATTATATTTGTGGATAGGACATGATTTTTTGGGAAATTTGAAAAAAATTTACTAATTGGCCCAGAATCTGCAAAGATATGGGGAAAAAACCTCTATGGACCAACATGATTATCATAAAAAATCAACTTTTCTAAGACTTTAAATACCTTTCAGAAATGTAAATACATACATATGTATATACACACATTCATACATACATCAATACACGTAGTAAGGGCACAGCCGAATATAGCGCTCTTACTTGTTTTATTTAAAAATATGTGATCAAAATCATTTGAAACAAATTTTTGCATCATCTATAATGTAATTAATGTAATATTTATATAATTATTATTCCTATTAGATTTCTAACATCGGCTTATGGTGTATAATTTTCACAGTATTTAATAATGAGAACCTTTCTACAAATTGTATTTATTTCCTTTCGTATCATATTATACTTTAGGCTTTAGCATCTTTTTATATTTTATTTCAAATCATCTAAAAGTCAATGGCGTTTCATTAGATAATACTTTTGTCTCATTTCCCATAAATATATTTGGTGTCATTTTGCATTATTTAGGGAATTCATTCGTTCATTCAAATAATAATTTGTCAGTTACTTGTTCGTATCGTATTTCCTCAACAAGTTTGGTGAGTTTTGACTTTAATTTTCGTTTTGTTGCTGGGAAAGGTAAGTATTAATGTTTTACGTTTGGTCTGATTTTATGTGAAAGATAACGTTTAACAGCAATATTATCCATTACAATGGTTAGTTAATAAGTATGTTTGAGTGTATGTGTGTGTGTGTGTTTGTGTATATATTTTTAATTCCTTCCTTTGTTAACCTTTTATTCTTTAACTTTTGCCTTTAACAGTACAAATACAATTGATGTTTTCTATTGAGTTTCACTTTTTTGCTTCTCTATAAATTCTATATGGACAGAGGAGAATTAGCAATTTGTCTATGTGTTTTTATACCCTTCTTTTTTCGTTTTGCTCTCATTGTAATTTATGCCTCAGTGCATCTTAAATTTCAAATAATCGCAATTGTCTGTCTATTAAGTAGAATTTCGGATTTTGTTTTAGATTCCCATTTTGTAGATACATAATACAAACTTAATTTTGTTTTTCGTTTTTAGCAGCTGAAATAATTAAGTCAACTAAAAACTACAAACATTTGCTTGAAAATGTTTTGTAGTACAATAAAATTATATAGTAAAGAGATGTTAAAATTAAAAATAATTACAAACATTTTTAATGTTATTTTATTAAAAATGTTTATTAGTTTGTTCTTTGTTATTCTTTAACGTTTTTTTAATTCATTAATAATTATATGAAATTAGTGGCAAATACTCCATACGTTCCGATATCATTTAATATGTCATAAACCACGTAATTTCTAATAGGTTGGTAATGCATTTGACAACATTTTTGGGTATGGGTTCCAGGTTCCATTACAAAATTTTGAATAAAATCTAAAGTTGTACACGAATTTCAATGAAAATGGGTTAATTTTTTAAAAATATATTATAATATATGTTTCTGGACAAAGAAAAATTTCTTTGTTGTATTTTTATTTTTTGATGAACTTTTAAAAATCGAAAATTTTGAAATTTCGTATAAAATATGATTTTTTCTTGGTACAAGTTTCCCGATATTTCTTAAATTACTGAATAAAATTTAATAACAATCTTAGCATAGCGTTAAGGTAGTTTTTTTTTGTTGAATTTTGAATTTTTTATCTTATCTGAATAGCACAAACCGTTCTGCAGTTATGCTAACATATGTCATACAACTGCTTTCATTTTTTGATATAAAGCTATATCTCGAAAACTAGAGCTAATAAAAATATTCTACCTTTATATTTGAAATCTGTGCAACATATGTATGTAGTCAACAGAAGCTTACATTTTTTCGGCAACAAATGTACTGTAAACTAGTGTATGTTTAGTTTTGTGTATGTTTAGTTTTGTAATGAGAATGTAATTTTTTTAAAATCTTGTTTTCGATGTGCTAATAGCCGAGTGGAAAGCATTTTTGAAACCAAATACGATTTCATCGTCAGCACTCTTTTTCACATCGGTACTACTATCTTAATGTGTTTAAAAACTTTCAAATGTAGAAAATACATTGTGAAAAGTTTTTTAGTTTGTTGGAAAGATCATTTAATTTTGCAACGTTTAAAAGTTGGTTAAATTTGCAGTTATAAAAGAAATTTGTTAAAAAACCGGCTAGTTAAAGCAAAAAAAAACATGTGATAATTGAAGAAAAAAGGAACACAAGAAAAAAGCTTTAAGTGGTTGTGTAAATTTCTTTCTCACTCATTAAATTGATAGGAAATATGAATATAGGCAACAGATAATCACCATATTCTATTTCCTAATAAACTGTAAGTTAAATAGATGATATTTACATCCAACACTAAAATACCGATCAAAGAGTGCTGACGACTTTTTCAAAATGTTCTTTCAATTATCTCGCATAAAAAAATATTAATTTCTTAATTAATATGAAAAATTTACGAACCTATAGCCTATCTAAAAAAAAAATATATAAAAATTACGTAAAAATTAAAAAAGGTTCAATTCAAAATAAATAAAAATAAAAGTTATTTATTAGTTTGTAAACTTAAATATTCTAAATAGCAATAAAAAGATTTTTACTCATCTTTACGGTATAAATAGTTCTTATCACTTAATTTTGCTTTAATAAAAACACCATCGTCAATATCACAAACACTGTCATCCCTTATTACAGCTATTTGTGAGTACTTTGAAGTGAAATTTATAAATGTATGATGCCATACATCCAGAAGGGTACACAGAAACTGCCAATGTGTAAGTTTAGTTAAGAGTAGAAAGGAAGAGTCCTTTATTTATCTTATATTTTGTGATTAACTTGCAAATCTACGATAAAAATGTATAACAAAAGGCAATGAAGGTCGTCGTTGTTATCATCGTTATTTTTATGTTTTCGATGTTTTTGCTGTTGTTGTTGTTGATTAAGTGAAAGAAATCAAAGTGATGGGTGCCAGTATCGCATCATACAAAAGCCTTACAGAAATCAAAAAGGCAAAAAGAATTGGCAAAAAGTTTTTTTCTTGTTTATAATAAAATGCAGCACTTTAAAAGTCTAAAATTGCAAGGTATGAAATATGTACTTTGTTAAATAACGTAATAACCTGTTTGTTACCATTAAATAAAAAATATTGTTAAATAATTTTATAATTATTATTCACATTTTGACATCAGTACAGTAACTCTTTTTGATAAATCGCTTTCACTTCATTTTAACAAAATGTTAACAATTCATAATTAGTAAGGTAAGCCTTTTTAGTATTTTTATTACTATTGCATAAAAAAGATATAAAAAAAAGAAGTAAGAACTCTATATTTGGCTGTGCCAAATTTTATATACCCTACACTACATGTATTTATGTAATTATGTGCAAAAACAAATGAAATATTTTTTTTACCTATATCTCGAAAATTTTTGTTTTTATCTCAAAAGGCATATCTTACACACTAATATAACAATTTTTGTGTAAAAAAATTTTTTTTTTCGCTTTATCTCGGAAATTTTTTTTTCTTTGAAGTTTCCCCAAAGCCATGTTGTATATAAAATATAATAATTTTTGAGTAAAAAAAAAAATAATAGATAGTCGTCTTTTTGGTTTATATCTCAGTCAGTTATTTTTTATTATATTACATCTCAGGAGAATTTATGATTGTTTGATATTACAAGCGCGTCCGTACGATATCGAAGTGCTGAGAAAACTTGATTTCAAAGACGGACATGGCTAAATCGACTTGCCTATCTATAAGGATTCGGAAAATATATATGTTTTATGGGGTCGCAAATGAATATTATAGAAATTACAAACGGAATGACAATTTTGTATATACCCTTATCACCTTAGGTGAAGGATATAAAAACAATATCATTAAATAAAATCTTAGCTTTTTACCATTAGCATTATTATTATACCGAAAAATGCTAGTGATATTTCACCGCCAATAAAAAATGTCCATGTATGATATTTAGGACATTAACTTCATTTACATGTGCTCATGTGGTATAAAAAAGGAAATCTTAAATATAAATTTCTGTTCTAACGATACATTAAATTTGTTTGAAATACATTAAATTTGTCTGATTGTGCTACATAATAAAATATGTTACATTAATGATTTGACTTATTCACGAGTCTGACTCAAAACATCACAATTATAAATAAAACAAGCTTTAACGGTTTTTGTTAAACGCACACAACCCTTAACTGACGATTTAGAAATAATAAGGATTTAAATCAAAAAAATGAGAATCAAAATAAAAAAATGAGTTAGATCGGTATATTCGGTTGTACTGGGTCCTATACACCCTTCACATTGTACATTAAGAAACTCTGTGATACATGCTTTATATCCTCAAACTCAAAAGAATTATTATTTTTCATGAAAAAATAAATCTGAAAAGTATTCGTTATTTGTTAGCAAACATTTAATAAATTATTATTAATTTACTTTACGGCAGTGAAATATTTGATAATTTATTTAAAATATTTTCCATTAAAAAACTTGATTGTTTTATGATACAACGTTTTTGACTGAAATATTTTTCGCCTACATATATTTTTTCCGTTGTAGACCAATTGGACCAACATTTTTTCCAAAATAGTCTCTTAAATTAATTTAAAACATATATTTTATAAAGAATTCTATTAGTTGTCTTAAAGCTGAAAAATTTTGATTTTTGTTTAAGCATTTTAAAAAATATATAGATGTAGCTATGCATATGTTGGTGCTCATATCTCAGTCAGTTACGAACCGGGTTTTAACTTTTTTTTAGAAATATATCCAAAAACTATGAATGGAAGTCAACTAACATAATCGTGGCCAAAATTAAATTAGAAGCTTTAGAATCTTAATTTTTAAAACTATTTTTTTCAAAATTATTTTTGTTCATACATCTGCCAATTGGTTCTAGATTTTATACGACTGACAAAAAAAGTATATCCTTTACATAAATAGATTTAAGTAGATTATTTTAATTTTTCATGAAAAATTTAGAAAAATAAAGCTTGTTTGCAATACCGATTTGCTCTTGAATATTTTCAAAAGTTTGTTACTACATACGTTTCTGAAACAATGGGGAAAGAAGGGCAGACGGATATTGCTGAAACGACTTTCCTATGTATAAAAATAGGGTCACAAACGAATATTGTAAAAATTACAAATGAAGTGACAAAACTATACAACTGCCACCCATAGTGAAGAGTAAAATAACAAAAACAAACCAATGTCAAAAGACCACATTCTTAGTTTATTGTTTAGAAGTTTTTTTTTTTAAGTAGAAATGGCGTTTTAACACACGTTGACAAATGTCAAATAAACGTTTTGTCTACAGTTTAATTTTCTCTTTCAGTTGCATATTCATATGAATTTTGAAATTCTCTCTTTTTTTCTCGCACCAAATATTGTCAACTGATTTTATTTCCGGTTTCTATTTTTAAAGTGTATGAGTGTGTGTTGTGTGTAGAACAAACATGGAAACATAGTCTGAATTGTATTCCAGGGTATTTACATTTTTGTGTATTTGTTGCTTAAAATTAAAAAAAAAAACAAAAAATAATTATAAAACACCTGCTCTTAGTTTCTCAAATTTATTATTTACTCTTGTGTGACCATTTTCATATCTGTTTGACAAAGATGGAGTAAAGGCAGACAAATACATTTTCTTTTTTATGTGTGTACTTATGTGCCATTTTGGTTTGGCTAATCCTTAAAATTTTAATGTTTATGTCAATAATTTGACAATAATTAACTCCCATTGTCTTTAAAAAACTAGTTCATTACAAAAAAGATAACTTCATTAAATATTTTAGATTTTTAAGTTTTTTTTATACCCTTTACCACAGGTGACAAAGGAACATACGTTGTCATATATATATTATGGGTCCTTAAAGATAGAAAATTCGACTTGGCCATGTCCGTCTGTCTGTCTGTAAATCTGTTGAAATCGACTTTTCTCAGCCCCCCGATGTTGTACATACCCGTTACTGGTATTAAACAATCAGAAATTTCCCCGATATTCTTGATATTGAAAATCACATGAATCCGAAAATTAACGAGATATAAGATTAAGAACTTATTTCTCTTTCCTTAAAATTTTTATTAATTTTTAGAATTACAATATTAGAACAAACAATAAAAAAGTGAGAACCAGCGAAAATCCAATTTTAATTGCATGCAATGCTAATTAAAACTAGTAAGAGCGTTATATTCGGCTATACCGA
>NDXZ01026502.1:0-15855 GCA_003055125.1 Paykullia maculata | reverse complement strand
ATTGTATTAGTTTAAAACAATATTCTGTTGTTATTTTCTACTTGCAAGGACATACAATAAGGTCTAGTCCCGACTGCTTTTAATAATTTAGTTAAGTTAAGCATTTCACTAAAAAATTTAACTTGATTTTGCGGTTATGGTCAACATTATTTTTTAAGCCAAAACAATCCAACTAAGGAGCCGATTTTTACTTACGTAATAGAATCGACTGGACGACTGCTACTTGAACTAGCAATGATCCATATCCTGGTCTAAAATATTTTTACGAAGGTTAATCTTTACCACCTGTAATGAAATTGATAAAGAAAGCACAAAAAAGATATTGATACCAGAAAGCCAATCTTACCACATAATAGATTTTGTCTATAATAACTTGGACAAGGCTTTAGTAAACAAATTAGCCAATAAAATGATTTTTTTCTTAGCTCGTTTTGTTATTTTGAAAATGACAGATTTTAAAAGTATTTCATTAAAACGGCAATTTGGACCAAGCTTTAGAACAAAATTAAATTCGAAAAAAAACATTAGTTTTAAACTTCATTAACATCGTAGATAAGCTACAATAACTCACACACACTTACAAACTTATGGATATGCGAAACAAATGGTTGTTATCCTTTTGGAATGTTTCTGCTCAATCTACAAACATACACATGCATATTATTACATGTTGTCCAGAATTTAACGTATATTATAAAATAGTCGGGTCGATTTTTGTACACCATCATGTTTCAAAGTTTGTTTAAATAGCTCTTGCAAAAAAACAAAAACAAAATTATGTAAAAAGGATAACAACAACAGCTACCAATTTAAGGAGAGTAGAAAAGGCAGCGAAAGGTCAAATGTGTGCAAAACAAAACAAACATCGTAAAACAATTGCCATTTTAAACATTTGTTGCAGTAATTTTCAACGTTGTAGCTGTGAATTTTTCAAGTAGCCATTTGTTTAAGTGTGTGTCTGTAACCAATTTTTGATGTCACCAACAATATGGCCATAATGAACATTATGCGGATGAGTTAATCAAACGTGTGCATATATTTTATGAAGTTAATGCCTTAGAAAAAGGTTCATTTTTAAACAGGGGAGACGAGGGGATTTTTCAACAATTGAATATGTAAAAATTTTAATGGAATTTTGTGTTTTAAATAGAATGTTATGCTTATGTGCACAGTGGTCGATTTAGAAAAACAGCACTAATGACAATCATTCTTTTTTTTTTTTTGGTAAATATTTTTTTACAGTACTGAAGAAATTCTAAAATTAAAAAAGTCTTTTTTTAAAGCCTTATAAAATGATTATTCTTAAGTTTTTCACAAATAATATTCCGAAGACCTGACTTCTTTCCTTAGATATTTTTACCATCGGATAATTATTTGCATTATTTTAAGAGTTCAATATTTATTTAAACTTTCTTTTAAAGTATAACAAGTCATACAAGTAAAACGATCAGTGTTGCCATCAACGGCAATTGGGTAGGTTTTTCTCATTATTTAATTTAATTTAATCATTTACAATTATTTTGTACTTGGTCCATTCTTCTTTTCTTTCAAACAAAAATGATCTGCTTTAAGGCAAGATAATTAAAGCAATAATATACTTAGGGACTGAATTTTATTTAATTTTTTTTAATTTTAAATTTTATTTATGAAATAAAAATTACAAAACTTTTTAGACATTGCGGAAAAGTTTAGGTACATAGTTTGAGTTTTGTTGTTACAAAAGGCAATCAATATTTTTCATATTTTTTTAAGATGTTATATCATAGCTACTCCTCTTCGTAGCCAATGAAGTTTGTTTTCAATAGCTTCTGAATAAATTAAATTTGATGTCGCACAGTGGTTCTAATCACAAATTTAGCATGAAAAAAGTCAAAACTTTTTTTTTAGAAATACCTAAAAACATACACATTTGTACGAACAAATGGCTTGGTATTGCATGATCTCACGATAAAAATTGGTGCATTCCATTGCAAATAAAATTAAATCTATATTAAATTAACTGAAATAAGGTCTGTAAAATCATTTTACAATCATTGATATAACTCTGTGTTAATTTGGGATTTTTGTTTAGTCACACTGTTTAAATATTTACTGAAAAAACAAAAAATAACAATCTGGTAACAACACACATAAATAAAATAATTTCTCTGCTATAACTCTATATAACTCCTCGCTGCTATAAGATTTAAGTTTCTTAGGTAGTACATTTAACAATGTTAACGTTTTAAGTAGTCTTTTTGAAGAAACATCTTGGGTTCTAATAACATCTGCAGCCTGCTTTAAAAAAAACAACTTGCAGCACCAGAACTAATTTTTTTTGAGAAGCAAGTGTTTACAATAGACTTCGTTTTTGATTTTTGTTTTCCTTTAAACAACGGTTTAGAAGGTCATCAGTGTTGTGATGCACATTCTTACACATTTAAAAATTTACATATTATAGATGATAACGACATAAAAATATGGGCAGAATCTGGTGAAATTCACATTTAAAAGTCTAACACAAAATACGATACAGAAAATATTAAGCTTTTACCGAAAGTATTTCTTTTTTTTTAATTTTTTGCTTAAACGAAATGCTAATTCAACAGCACATCAAAATTTTTTTAAAACACACCACAAATTTTTATAAATAGAACCAACAAATATCTAAGAAAATGTTTTTTCTTTAATAAACAAGCTTTCAAACATACTCAAATTATCGACTTGTTTTTTTTTATTAAAAACGAAATAAAGCAATTGTTTGTGTTTAAAATAATACTGCAGGAATAATATTTCAAATATGCAAAAATAAATTATGCGGTTATTTACGTCGGGTATTTGTCATTAAAAAACTAAGCAAAATTTTTACTTTTGTACCATCCGAAATATGACTTCTTTCGCGCTGAACATGTAATTGGAACCACTGTGCTCCGTAGTTTTGACGTGAGTATGTTTATACAAAATATTGGATCTTTTCTAACCTTTCAAAATATATTAAAGACCAATAATAAAATGTAAAGTTTTTTTACAAGCAAAAGTTAATGCTTTATGATCAACGAACAGCATAAAGGCAAATAAAAATTTGTTTAAGCTCTTTTCCGATATATTTCCATATGATAAAATTCGACTCAAACAAATTAGTATTACCATGTAGGAATCCCTGTAAATATCCTCTTTTACTTTGGTAAACAGAGTAATATATAAATTCTTTCATAAATAGTTATTTCTGATATAAAAGGAATATTCTTACCAGTGTTAAGGGTCGAAATTCTTAAGTTTGTTGGCCATCGAAATCAAAAAAATTGATAAGAACTCCGATACGATAAAAAACAAGTAAGAGCGCTATATTTGGCTGTGTCAAATCTTATATACCCTTCCCTGTGAGTATTTACGTAAAAAAAAAAATTGCCTCTATCCTGAAATTTTTATTGAAATTTCTCAAAAAACATGTCCTCCACACAAATATAATAATTTTTGTGTAAAAAAATAAAAACAATTTTTTTTTTGCTTATATCTCAATAATTGTCGGATTTTGGTGATTTTCAATAGCAAGCATCTCGGGAAAATTTCTGATCGTGTCCGTACGACATCGGGGGGCTGAAAAAAGTTGATTTCAACAGACGGACAGACGGACATGGCTAAATTAACTTCCCTACCTATTATATTTCAGAATATATATACTTTATAAAGTCGTAAATGAATATTGTAGAAATTACAAACGGAATGACAAACTTATATATACCCTTATCACCTTATGTGAAGGGTATAAAAAATCGATCACATTCAAATGCCAGAATTAAACCCCAAATATTATGTGCGTCTGAAAATATTTTTTTTAAAACTAGTTAAACCAGGGGCAAATTACGACATTCGGTATCTATCGAAAATAAAAAAAGTTCTAATTGAAATTCCTATACAAAATGCAAAGAAAACCAGCCAAAGCCAGTTTTAACAAATTTTACAAATCAACAGCTATTAATTACTAAAATCTGCCGCCAACTAAGTTCAACGACCCTTGGTTTGAAAGTAGAAAAATGTATATTGACTTGACTGTTTTCCAAGTAAACACTTTTGTTTGTACAAAGAAGAGAGACTTTATGTTAAAACTTTTATGAAGGACATCCCACATAAGCCAACATGAGTGAAACAAATTCAACTTCCTTTTGATAATAACAAAACTATTTTACAAGTTCATACAAATTAACCCTTTAAAATGAAATTGTAATTAGAAACACATATGATTATATATGTAAATACATATACACGTTTTATTATATAATTCAACTAATTAAATAAGAAAACAAAAAAAGTAAAAATATCCCAAGAGTATGTCTACCGAAAGATTACCAGAAGATCCCAAAGGTGTAATGCGATGCACTTTACCTTGTTACCGCAAATATGTTAAACATTTTTCCACACCCTTAAACATAAGGAACTTTTTCGTCTATAAAAGGAGAACAAACACTGAGTTCATTTCGGTAGTTGTGAATTAAACGTGAAAGTGTTACATCAAACGCAAAGAAGACAAGTGAAAAAAACTTTTGGAGAAAACTCCTTTGACAGGCAAGATGGAGCCTGTAAAGCGTATGGAGTCAAAATCATCACTGCAATGGTACTACAATATTGGTCCATATGTACCTTCAAAATGATTAAAAAAATTATTTTCTATAATTTTTCATTAGGAAGCGCGCAGCATTGATGTCCAAGACCATAACGGCATTTAAAGAGACCGTCGATGTGGACAGCGATGATGATTTGGATACTAAGCAACAAATTAAATATGGCAAACCTTCTCAGGCGGCCTGGGCTATATTTTCAGAATATTGTGACAATAGTACTATACATGGCATTAAATATTTGGGTGAACAAAAACGTCCTTGTTTGGAAAGGTTTGTAATGTGCAAGATATACAGTTGTGCATTAAATAATACTTCGTGGTGATTTTGCAGATTCTTTTGGATTACTGTTTTTGTTTTTTCGATTTATCTCTGTGCCTCACTGACCATGAACATTTGGTGGAAATGGAATAATAATCCAGTTATTGTAAGTTTTGCTGAAAAATCTACACCCGTTTGGCAAATACCCTTTCCAGCGGTTACAGTTTGTACAGAAACCAAATCACGGCAAACATTTTTTAATTTTACGGATATTTATTGGAGGGCACAGGATTTAAAGGAGAATAAAACGGTTAAACCGCTAACAGATATAGAGTAAGTAAAAACAATGGAAAATTTATTAAGCCTGTAGTACACGAAATGTAACTGGCTGTTTTTAAAGCTACATGCGGTACACATGCATATGGGGACTGGATGTGAGTGTACCAAAAAGTGAAAGTACCCGACATGTAGCAAATATCGCTTCATGATGACGACAAAATTACGTCAGAGTCACATGCGCATGTTGTTATAGGCTTTGGTAATTGAAAAGTGCATATGTATGTATGTTTATATTTTAGAATTACTACCTTACTTGCAACAAAATTAAAGTGCCCCGTACACCTTAAAATATATAGTATTTTTGCAAGGCAATTTCAACGAATATATGTATACTTATGTATATACGTATGTATTTACATGTCCAAAAAGTATTTACAGGCTTAGAAAACTTGATTTTTTAATGATATTAATTTAAGTTCATATAGGACTTTGCCCATATCTTTGTTGATTCTGGGCCAATTAGTAAATTTTTTTCAATTTTCCCAAAAAGGCGAATTTTGTGATTTTCAATAACGAGAATCCCGGGGAAACTTCAGATTATTTGATGCCAATAACGGGTCCGTACGACTGAGAAAAGTTGATTTTAACAGACTGAGAGACGGACAGACGGAAATGGCTATATCGGCTTCCCTATCTATAAGAGTTCAGAATATATATACTTTATGGGGTCGCAAATGAATATTGTAGGCACTAAAAAGGGAATGACAAACTAAATGTGTGCAAAAACCAATAAAAACATTGAACAAATACAAAGTGTATAAAAATAGTAAAACATATTTTAAAGTGTAAAAGAGTTTCTTAAAAAAAAGGCGCGCAAATTATTTGCACAAAAATATATAAATCTCAAAATGAACCAAGAACAATCGTTTGAACAGTAAGGTTCGCAATCGTGATTTAGAGAGCGAAGAAAGTGGTTCATGTTACCGCCTCTCTCAGTTCCTACCACCAAAATTAAATATTCCACAAAAATTTTTTAACTCTCAAGAGTTAAGGGTAATTCCAGCAGAATATTAAAAAAAATTTGTTACCGAACTTTTAGATAACGGCCCTTAAAACAATACATTGGTCCTTTAAAGTCGACTTGAAATGACGAAGATACCCTTACGTTCGGCAAAAACAAAAAATTTTTTTTTCAGGATTTGCCTTACGAAATTACTTTATATTCAAAGGTATACGACGAACTATTTTTTCTAGTGCCGTCTAATGTACATATGCATGTATGTATGTACATGTGAGAAGGTCGATGACAAAACGCAATAATTTCAGTTTTGAAATTTTTCGTATATATTTTAAAGAATTGAAATTATTGCATTTTGTTATGGATCTCCTCATTAAATACTGGTCGAGCTACAAATAATAATGTATGTATGTAAGTAAATAAGTAACAGTAAATAAAAAATAATTAAAAAATCAAAACACCGTTACCAACAAACCAACCACAATAATATACAATAATCTATTATAAACGATGACATAGAAAATTTATTTTTAAGCATATTCTAGGCAGAGGATTGTATGTGACTTAAACACATGGGAATACACGTACATTTACAAGTGAACCATAAAAGTAGGTTAAAATGTTTTACTTTTAATTGTTAATACCTTTAACTGGCCATACCCTGTTAAATTTCATTACTAATACTCTAAAGTATTGTGGTATAATAAAAAAAATTTAATATTATAAATATCAACAACGAAAAAACATTAATGATTTTGAAGGAGATGGAATAAGTTTTCGGCTGTAGACACAAACTAAAGGAAAATGTACAAAAATACTCTATGGAATTCATTTTAGATTTTATTATTACAGTTTTTATTAAATTGATACTTTCTGAATTTTAAATTGCAGAACAATAAACACTAGTGATCGCCTTGTGGCTTAAATTGCATTGTACTGCATCAAAAATTCACTTTAAATGTATAAATTTTGCCATCTCCGATTTAAATTTATAAACTTTGTGATGTATTTACATACATACCTATAATTTTTACATTTTCATTGCTAAACAACTTTTAGATTAAACCGCTTGGATGCTGCTTTTCTTATTTGTGATGCACATTTGGCCAGCAGCGATAGTGGCTTTAATCATACCATTGGCAAAGACCTTATAGACATATTGGGCTCAATAATGCCTCAGTTCCAGAAAACATTCGAAATGTGTCGCTGGCGTAATGTGGGCAGAAAATGTAATGAATTATTTTACAAATATTTAACAGATGATGGCGTCTGCTATAGTTTTAATACTTTAAGTCCCAAGGAAATTTTTACCAGAGGAGGGTAAGGTAGCCACTATGGAAAGCAAATAAAATTATTTAATTAAAAATATTTTCGTTAATTTAGTTTAATTGAAGATTTCATTTTCGATGCCGAACAACGCAATCGTACAGACTGGAATGTGGAAGATGGTTATACGATCCACAGTGAGACGGAAACTTATCCGCATCGTGTGTTGGGACCCGGTGCAAAGGCAGGCTTGGATTTACTTTTGAGCGGTATTGTCAATGATTTTGATAATTTATGTCGTGGCCCAGTGCAAGGATTTAAGGTTAAGCTTTTGGATTTATTTAAAAAAATTATTTGTTTGTAATTATTATCGAACTTTAAGATACTCTTAAATACGCCCGGTGAAATAGCTCAAGTTTCTAAGCAATATTTCCGCATACCCTTCGGCCAGGAAGTGTTAATTGCCATTAAACCAAAGATTATTACCACTTCGGATGGTTTAAAGCATTATGAGCCGAGCAGGTAACTTTAAAAAAATTTATTTTTAAAGCAATTCTTAACAATTTTGTTTTCCAGACGTCAATGCTTTTTCCAACATGAACGTAATTTGATGTATTTTCAAACATATACCCAAAACAATTGCGAACTGGAGTGTTTGTCAAACTTCACAATGCACAAATGTGGTTGTGTAAAATTTTCAATGCCAAGTAAGTGAAAATTTATTTATAATGTCAATGAAAAAAAAGACTGCCGCTATATGATGTTTAATGTGCCCTTTTACATGAGTTTTGATTCGTTATTTCAGCATGAACACACCTAATGTCACGGCTGTTTTTTTACTACTTCGCAAGCAAAATGTACTACAAAGGCACTACATTTGTTGCCCTCCAGCAAACATTAGTTTTATACCCTTCATTTGTCATTCCATTTGTGATCTCTTAAGTTTTTATTTGCGACACCATAAAGTATATATTCTGGATCCTTATAGGTAGGGAAGTCGATTTAGCCATGCCCATATTGCTATATATTGGCTGAAAAGAACTTTTTGTAGATCCAGGACACTCAGAATTGTATGTGCTTATCAAACATTTTAAAATATTCCTGAGAAAATCGGTATTGAAAATTGGCACTTTCCATCAATAACCGGCTGAAATATAAGTAAAAAGAGACGTCTATCTGGACTAATGGGGCCAGAATCCCCAAAATCTAATTATAACTAAAAAAGTGTTGTTTTACATTCTTGAATGTTCTTTAAATGGCTTTTGTTTCTTTAAATTTTCTTTAGCATTAAATTAGTTGACAATCTTTTTAACAGTTGAAGGATTCACACTCCACTCATATGTCATATGTCCTAAAAATTTAAAATGGTTTAAGTTACTTTTCATATTAAAAGTGTCCTAAAATAATATGACTCTGACTGCTATGTTTATTGTGCTGTCGTAAACTATCCTAAGCCAAACAGAAAAAGCAATAGCAAAGAACTTAAACCATTTTAAATTTTTAGGACATAAGACAATATGATATCATAAGTTTCTTGTGAATCCCCCAAATGTAACAATGTATTGTTGTACGTGTTTGAATAATTTTAGGACATGTTGAAATTCCTGTGTGTGGTTCTCGTTATATCAGTTGTATGAATGATGCTGAAGATGAACTTTCGCTTAGGGAGTTTAATCAAGGCGTTGAGACATCAGGAGAGAATTATCGTGGACCTACCAGCTGTAATTGTTTGCCTTCCTGTACATCAATTGCGTACGAAGCTGAAATATCGCAGGCGGACTACGATCATCAACAAACAATGAAGGTCGGTCAAAAAAATCTCATTGCCGAAAACGAGGTGGAGGAGGAAGTGTAAGTGCAAATATCAATATGAACATTTATTGACTTTTAAACTTTTTAATTTTTATTCAGATCTAAAAAATCACGCCTGTCCATATTCTTTAAGGAAGCCCAATTTCTTACATCCAAACGTTCCGAGCTTTATGGTACCACCGATTTTCTGGCCAACTGCGGTGGCCTTTTGGGTCTGTTTATGGGAGTCTCCACTCTAAGTATTGTGGAAATAATTTATTTCTGCACGGTACGTCTAATCACTAATTTAATAATGCGCAAAAAGAAACGTAAAGAAATCAAAGATATGGAAAATGAATATGATAAAAAAGCTTAAGCGAATTAATTTCTTTTGAGGTTTGGTTTTGGCAAACAAAAATTTAATTTATGAAATATTTAATATCAGTTATTTTTTTGTTTTCTAAAACCGCAAGATAAAACAAAAAATTAATTTGAATGTTTAAAAATGCTAAATAAATTGTAATTGTTGTTACTTTATCTAAGCCAATAAAAAATTAACGTTTCTTACCCTTAAAATAATAGAAATTTGCATTCACAGTCAATACACAAATTAAACATTTGATTTGTCTGCCTGTAGACTTAACAAATAATGTTATTTTAGGTAAGTAAATAAATATCCAGCCTAAACAATTATTGAATTGTTTTAATTTACAATATTCCAAAAGCACTTAGGCAAACATAAAGTCAATAAGACAACTGTGTATAGGCAATATTTGTGTCTGTGTAAACAAAGCTCATGTATATATGTATGTATGTGTACATATGGCTAAGTGCATAAAGTGCATTTGTATAAAAAGTCATTATATTGAATTTTAAGGGAGTTTAGTAAGCAGGCCAATCATATTCTAATAACTTTAGCCGTGTAAACACTTCTTTATAAAGTCATAACATTAGAGAATGTTTAAAAATGTTTTGTTTATATTTATTATAAACTAAACAATTAATAGGAATATACAATTTTTGATCTTGTGACAGGCAAACATTTAAATTCTGCAAAATAATAGAAATTGAGACTAAATTTTGTCTTTGTGGTAGAGAATAATATTCGTTTTAAGCACTATCTGTCAATATTTCTTAATAAATATGTCTTTACAGTGGGAACAGGCTTTTACTAACCTTAGAATTTTGTTATATTGATTGCAAGGTCAATAATAATTATTATAAAAACAAATTAATTAATGACTGCCAACATTAAAAAAAATTTTATTTAAGGTGGCCTTTTTTAAAGCAATCGACAACAACGTTTGAGAATAAAATGAAAACTAAAAAGTCCTTATTATTGAGAAAGTGGGGCAAACTCCGTTTGCATAATGTGATGCCAAAGGGGTAATTTAAGAAAACACATAAGAAATCCAATCAGAAATTACAGAATCCAGGAAGCCAATTACTCATGATTTCTTTTACAGGCTGCATAGCATGTGGCATCTTCCTACAATTGAACTGAAATAACTTTTTTCGCAATATCGAGAACCAGTCACTGCTTGCAGCCTTATTTCCAAACGTTGATTATTTTTTTTCGACAATTACACGTGTGTTCCCTGAATCCCAACATTGTAGAGATTTGCCTTAATGCTTAGTGTGGCTTTGCTCGAAAAAATATCATCAGCTTTCTTCTCTGTGCACCTGAATTTTTACACATTTTTAAAAGAATGCCAGTAAAAAAATATCTTAAACTTGTTAAAAATATTTTACCAAATATTGTTGTAAATTAAGAAAGCTGTCGGAAACGTTATATTATAAAATAAACAAAAAGAAAAATCATTATTACGTAAATCTTATGCACCTGTAAGAAAAAGGTAAAATAATATGTTTCTTTTCTGATCTCCACTGTAGTTGTATGAAGGTCTGTGTTGTCATTGAAGTTAGAAACATATTAGGGACGCTTGAAATAAGCTGAATTGTTTTTTCTTATAAATATTGTTTAAAATGAAACTTAGCTTTAGCAACAATTTTCTCAATATTTAAGCTTCTTTAAACATAAAAAGAAAAAATGCATAATACGGCGAAGCAGAAAGAACGGGTATGATTTTAACTGGTTTGTGTATTTGTATGTAACTTCTAAACTTATTGATTTTTCGACAGCTTTTGATACTCTTAATTGTGATTTGCTATTATTTAAATTGATTAAATACTTTGGCTTCACTAAACATGCTGCTGATCTAATTAGGTCATATCTAACAGATCGATACCAACGAGCTATCTCAAAGTCGTCATCCTCCACCCTAAAATCCGTCTTTTCTGGTGTCCCACAGGGATCGATTCTTGGTCCATTACTTTTCAGCATGTTTATTAATGATATCATTCACTGTCGTAAGAACTCTAGAATAAACTTATGTATATGCAGATGATGCCCAAATTTATTTATCCCGTCCCTTGGGGCTAGTCGAGGACTTAGTATGGCGTCTAAATGAGGATCTTAGTGAAATTTGCAAGTGGGCTATTAACAATTACCTCAAAATAAACACTACGAAAACCCAGGCTCTATCGATTTATATTGGGGAATAGCCGAATGAGATATTATCTAAAATTGTTGTGCATAATGAAGTAGTAAAGTATGTCAAGGTTGTAAAAAATCTAGGTTTTGTTATAAACTCTAAACTAGTCTGCCAGGATTATGTTAGTTATACAATTAGAAGAATATACAGTATCCTTCGGAGACTTTAGTTCTCATTAGCATCCATTTTTAATGATGTTAAATGAAGCGTTAATTGTGCCTAGTATAACATTTGGTGCTAATGTATTCGGTGAACTGGATGTAACTTCACGGAGTAAATTGCAGAGGACAATTAAAATTGTGCTAAATATGTTTTTCATAAATACTCTATACTAATTCTGGGATGCTGGACTATTTTTACATAAAGTCATTTATTCGCAGGAACCTGTTTATTTATTTGAAAAATTACGATTTTTAAGGCCTTGTCGTACACTTAATTTAGTTATACCCAGGTACAATTATTTATCATCCTAAAGAATGTTCTTTATTAACGCTGCATACTTGTGGAATAATTGACCTAATTTTATTACGGCCAATCCCCATGCGTCGTTTTTCAAAATGGCAGTTACAAATTATTGTTGTTGTAACTAATTTTATTCGATTTATTTTTATTATTTTGTTTAATTTTTTGTTACATTATCTTTATGTCTTCTTATATCATCAATTTTGTAATCTAATTTATTATATGTATACTTGCTTGAGGTGCTATATGCGACTCTTGTCTTACATGTTGTAATGATAATAAATAAATAAATAAAAAACTACTTATAGAATGAGAAATAAGGTATCGTTTGAAGCACCTTGAGGGCTTTTAAATTAAAAGTTATGTAATCTAATTGTATGCCCTCTAAATTAAAGGGCTTAATTAGCATATATCTAAAAAATTTGCAGTCATAGATATAACAGCTCTCAAGATACATATGAATGTCATAATTCTTGATAATCGAATAACACAACACATTTTAAAGGAAGTAAGCGGCTATAAGCTCTAGCGCAAAATGACACGACAACGAGTTTACTTTAAACATTATTATAAAATTATGTATTATATACATCTACACAATTTCAGATAAAAATATTTATTTGTTTCGTTGTTATTTTTTTTTTTTTTGGGTTTTTAATTTACTGTTTATTTATTAAATATACATAAAACAAAATTTTTGGCTATTTCTGGTATTAACTTATATTTGAAGCTACCCTAATATACATTTACATATACAAATACAAATGGGTTCATCGGGACTTTAACTATACGACAACATAGTTGTCTTGTAGATGAGTTTATTTACTTACAATTCTAAACATTCAATTGAAAATTTAAATGAATTAACTTAATTAAAAAGACAAATATTTAGACAAAACTATCAAATCGGAAACAATAGATTTATTGAGGTTTATTTAAATAATTTTTAATTTACTTTTTGCATGATATTTAAGAATTCACAATATCCATCATTTTCTATTCTAGAAATGTTTATGAAGCTTTTACATATTTGTTTTTAATATATATAAAAGAATATTAAAAAGTGTTTGGCCTTCTAGGCAGGGCGATGTACAATGTTTGAAAAAGAGACAAGTTATTTTGCCCTTACATTGACTTAAGTCAACAGTTTTGATGCCAAGTTATCAGCTGCTAAAATCATACAATCCCCTTTTTATTCCTGTTTTCTTGTAATACTTTAAAAATTTAAAAATGAAATTAAAAATTTATGTAGCTGCTTTTGCACTTTCATACTATGGAGTTTAACACACTATTTCAGCCTTAAATACTTAGATGTAATTTATGACCTTTTTGTACAACTATTATATGTTTTTTTGAGTTTAAATTTGCAACATTTGCGACGCAACAAATTTATGTTCAGACTTTTTTTAAAATGCATAACTTTTTTTGTAGACATAAACGCATTTTTTAAATGGGCGATAAAATAAGATGTTAATGGGTATTTAAATAATTTTTAAACTATTTGTACGGCCTTGAATTTTTTGTCTTCTAAAAACTATTTAACATAATTTTTAATATCTCGGCCTTGATGTTTGATATAAACCAGTTTTAAAATAAAGAACTTGTTAAATGTTGGCACTAAAAGTCTTTACCAAACTCTTGGATAAAACGCTTCCACTGGCCGTTCTCAAAATGTTTGCAGCTCAAAATAGTAAAACCGAAGACGTTACTATATACTCCATATACATATACAAAAATCTCTTAGGAAATTGTACCGTTTTTGTACATTTGGGTGACCCACAAAAGATCTCATAAGTATTTATTTGTTAAAGTAAAAGAAGGGAGAATGGTGCTTGATTAATTATGTGTGAAATCCCCTTTTCTCAGAACCGGTAATTATGTTTACTGACGTGGCCGTAAGATTCTTCCATAAGATTCTTTCATTAATTTCTTCCATAATTTAAAAAATAAATTTTCGCTAAATAAATTTAAAAAGTTTTTTATTTTTGTTTTGTGTAAGCAACAAGCTTTTACATCATCAATAACAAGAAGAAAATATTGTCACAAATTCATTTTTTGTTCATTTCGTTACATTTTTATTTGCATATTTTTTGCTTGTTTTTTTTTGATACTTAATATTAATAATATATTGATATGCACGAATGCAAAAGTTGTAAAATGTTTCCCTATAATTTACGTGATAAATGTATGTTTCAGTTATATTTTTTCACTTCCTCATTTCCTTTTACAATTCATATAAATGGCTGTTTATGTATGTGTGTGTGAATATAAACTGTATACATTTCTATTAAATATTTTTATTTATTTTATTTTTATTAATGTGTGTGCTTCCATGTGTTTGTATGTAAATACCGGCTGTCATAAGTGTATATTTTATACTAGCATGCATATGTTTATTAAATATAATACATGCAAATGACTGACTAACTGACTGAGTACACTTGTCACTTTAGTGTTTAAAAATGTATGAAAAAATGACACTTGTTTGTTGAATTTCACATTAAAAGGCGCGAAATATATATGAAAAATTTATTAGTTCGCTATGCATATAGCATTTAAAATTACATATCTACATTATACATTTATGAACTACGAGTACTACTATACATTTGTGCACATTTGTTTGCCTTTGTAAAACTTCATTTTCAATCAACAAAATATGCACATATGTACGACTTTATAGTAATTAACACTTGTTGCTATTTGTAGATGCAACAATTATTTATTAAATTAAAAAAATATATATATTTTAAAATTATAAACAATTTGTTAGTGCAAATTCATGTAAATTTCATAATGAAAACAAAGAAATTTGCACAATATTAATGTAAATTGTTTTTCTCAAAGCTGACTGGAGTTAATGGATGCAAAACTTTAATATATTACAACAAAATAATGTTTAATAATTTGCTGAGAATAAGCTTTAATATTACATTTTTAAGAATTGCGCTTTTTTACTAAATTATCAATGAACATTTTTTTAGTATGACTAAAATCAAGGGATGTGTACTATAATTTGAAAACCCTTGATCAAACTTAAACATACAAATGTAATACTGATTGTTAAATTACATGATCTAAGGGAACAAAACAAACAATTGCATAACAGAAAATATGTCTAGCAGTTATAAAACTGTTTCAAAAGCTGTTCTGTTTCCTCACATAGTTCTGCTAAAACCACATGTCATTTACACCAACACAATCTAATTAAGGTAACAACAACTTGTTGCTGACTAAAAAATTAAATTTAAAATTAAAACTGAAATGGTTTTAAGTATATATACTTGTACTTTAAATTAATTCACACTTAACTATAAATAAGCCGATAAATTATGCTAATAGTAAAAGGTTTAAATAATTAATTTAACTAAAATTGTTTGGAGAAATAAACTTGATTTTCTTTTAAAAATATGTATGCCGTACAAACCTTTTAATATTTTTATGCGTTTTTTGTCCCCAATAGTTGGCAGCCCTAAGCTTAACGTTTAACAATAAAAAGAAACGATTTATAAAACAAAAATATATCTTCACAAGTTAATAAAACAAAGTTGCATTTAAATAAGAAATTCAACTTTACAAGCGCTTTGTAATTTACACAATAATTAAAACACTGTGCGTATGAGTAACA
>NDXZ01026496.1:0-16633 GCA_003055125.1 Paykullia maculata | reverse complement strand
TATGTATATATATTAGGGTGGGTCAATTTTTTTCAATAAAAATCGTATAGCTAAATTCTAGGAAAATTTTTCCAAGAAATCATGGGTCTGCGATCAAATCCTATTCCGCACAAATCGACCGCAAGATTTTCTGCTCCCGTTAATAAAATAAAATATTGTTTTTTTTAAAGGCAATTATTTTTGGTTAGTCTGGCTCAAGTTCATTTTAAATTTCTTAGAAATTTTATTTTTTATTGTGATAATAAATGAATAATAATTTTTGAAAAGTAAGTTTTTGCCGACACTAAACTTACTTTTCAAAAATTATTATACATTCAGCAAAAAATTCCTTTTCAAAAATTATTATTCATTCATTATCACAATAAAAAATAAAATTTCTAAGAAATTTAGAATGAACTTGAGCCAGACTAACCAAAAATAATTGTCTTTAAACAATATAGTTCGTAATAAAAAAACTTTTATTATAAAATTCTAAATATTGTATTTTTCTTTCGAAGAAATTTTAAAATACGTATAATTAATTATTTTCGTTTCAATAATTAATTATACGTATTATAAAATTTCTTAAAAAAAACATTTTCATTGCTTTAAATATTTTGTAGCAGTTATAAATAATAATATTAAATTTTTAAATAAGAAAAGTCTGTAAAGACTAGAGCAAAGTTGCTTAGAATTCTTTGTAAAATCATTTTTGAACACATTTTTTAAAATATCTGATTTTTAATTTCGCATTTAAAATTGTTTAAAGTAAAAAATCATGTGGTTTTTAGTTGACTATGTTGTTAATAAAACTTTGGGCTCTCTTTCTTATATTTTTCATAACATAACAAAAAGTTGTGGTCTGACGTTTTTAATTTCGAAAGTTGTTGTTAAACTTCTTCAAGGTTCGGGGCAGTCAAATCAGGCAAACTATATTGATTCATTTATTTACAAGATTTTTATTAAATAAACCAAGCTGATACAGCTGATACAATTGAAATGAAATTTAAAAAAAAATCTGACTTTGGCACAAATAATTAAATAATGAATAGTAATAGAAATTAAATAATAGCAAATAAACGGCATTGTCTAAGACAACTACAAAAAAACCAAGTAAAAGTTTGGGAAAGACCAAGTGCACGGCGATGAAACGACTGCCTTGGGTTTTTCTGCACACTTTCATGGTGATGCTCCCTGTAAAGGGCCATCGCACTTTTAAGAGTTAACTGTGAGAGCGCGCGCTACTTTTGCACTGGCAAACACTTACTTTAATAATAAAATGCTGTTACTTTTTATGATGATTTAGCATTAGTGATTGAATTCCATAGAAAAACCTTAATTAAAGAAAGCAAATTTTGTAATCTGGTTTTGATCTTACAAGTGAAAGTCATAAAAGGTAAATATCGTTTGTTTAATTTATTATTAATTAGCTTACATTTCTAAAGGAGTTAAGAGACTTTTGGCCTTAAATAATTTCTACTTATTTAAGTAAATTTTCTTTGCATATTTTGCCATCAGTCTTAGTCATTCTTATAAGATTTGATTAAATCCTTTTTAAAACTTCCAAGATGTTATTACTGGGCTTAATCGGTTGTTAGTTCATGGAATTTGCTCAATAATGGGACAATTTTTTCTACTTTAAATTTTAGCCAGTTTACACCACTTAAAAAAAAAAGCTTATATTTTTACTGAGGGTTATAACAACATGAGTATTAAAACAAAAACCAATTTAAAACATTATTCAAGTACAACCTTTTACCATAAAATATAATATTTTATACGAATTTTGTACAATCGAAAAAAAACTTGTTTCCTCAAATAATCTAATATTTTTTGTTCGAATGACAACCCTAATGTATGTATTTTAGTGCGCTTTATAAATTAACATTTTTTCAAATATTGCTATACAACATATATGTAGTTGAATCTGCAGTTAGATAATTTTGTTACCAGGACTTGTACTTTTTTCACAATAACATGGCAGCTATTCAGTTAAGCAAGCGAATCATCCAGCCAAGATTAAGAGCAGACAAGTCAATGCGATTTAAATGCATTCATGTGCAAACTAATTTTCACATATGAAGAGTCCAACATCACTATTGTTTTGTCAAACACTATAAACAGCATCGTCGTAATCACCACAGGCAAACTGAACATTAACACTACGAACGTTGTAGTTTGACGGAGTTGGTAACGCTTCAAATATTTTCCTTTTATCTATGTTAAGTCCATGCGGTTTAGTGTAAATAATTTTTCCGTTTATTCATTTACTCGATTTGTATATTTTATTAGAAAATAGAAACAAGTAGGGACGCTAAATTTGGCTGTGGCAAACTTTGTGTATCCACAACAAATATTCTGTAACATAGAACTTAGTGTACGCTTGAAATTAAAATAAAGACATGTCAGCCTCCCTTTTTAAAAATAATTTAAGTTCAATAAAAAAAAAAAACAAAGATTGATTATAATAAAGAAGTTAAATGCTCAACTATATATTTTAACCTGTTTTAGGTGAAAAAAGCCTAAAATCATTTAAATACCATTTAAAAATATTTTTGCATTGTTTGAAAAAGAATTATTTTACACCACATACAACTAAATGGTTCACATTTGTATATATAATTTTTTTTATCGAATATAGTTTTGTCACGTCAAACTTATTATCACCTATGTCTTTAGTTTAGACTTAAAAAAACATAGAGTTATATTTTATTTGTATTTTATATTTAGGTAAGACGTTTACGTTTACAAAATGTTTTCTACTATTTGAAACTTATTTAAATATTTCTGTTTCGGTTCACTTCAAGTTCTGCACCATTAAATGAAAATATCATTACTTTAATAACCAGATGACATTTGCGTACAAAAGTTATTTGCCACGAAATAAAAATTAATATAATATTTGCATGTTAAAAACATTTTTAAACAACTTTCTTACCTAATTACTTTCATCTTCACTGAAACGCTTATGAACTTTAACTCCAGTAGAGTTTCATTAAATGTGATTATGTTCATGCTGTAGCAGTTGAAACATGCAGCGTCAATCAAATAAAATTACAACATTTATTCAAAAAGTTTTTGACTACTGTTTGCTGTCATTTTTAGTTTTAACTTAAAAGGGCATTACATAGGACAAAGTAGACGAGTTAAACAATGGTATTATAAATGTTATGACCACAAAGAAAAAAAGAGCGAACGATTAAAATTAATGTTTTTAAAATGTTCAAAATATAACCCCTAGTTATGGCATAATGGCAGTCATTTAAATTAGTTGTCGCACAAACTTACACCTTTATTGGGGATCGTTATAGTTATTTAGAAGAAAAAATAATTAACTTTGTATATACTTAAGTATTTTGTATGTATTTTGGGAAATATTTTTTGTCACTTAGACGATATACAAACCTTTTTTTAATATTCATTGCCATCAGTGGTGAAAGAGGGTTAACATATGTATATATGTAAAGGTTTCATTCCGTGCATATTTAAAAAAATATTCATCCCGGATCCAACATAGTACATATATATAATTTCTCGGCTAGACTATTAGGCCGGATCAAATGAAATTTACCGAAACTGTTAACAGTTTTGTGCGCAGTTTGTTAAAGAATTTAAGATAAGTCGCTCAAGTAAAAAGTGCATAAAAACATGTAAAAATTATTTTTAATAAATTTTAAACTTCTTTACTGCCTTTAATGAACTAAAAAAAAATTAAAATAAAATATAGAATATAAAATTTACATTTTTATGAATTTAAGTCAACATGTGAATAGCAGATATTCGGTGCTGATTAAAAAAAATCCAGATAAATATGAATTAAAAGCTATTATTCAGACTTATTTAAAACTTAAATCACTTGAATAGAAGCCGGAATTTTAGAATACAATTATAAGCAGAAAAACGTAATAAAGTGGATTAAATGACGTAGTAAAATTAATTTAAAAAACTTCAAAGCCCATCTTTGATTTAAGGTGGCAAAATAATTAAAAACTTAATAAAATAAAAAATGGAAAATTTTTTTTCTAATATAACAATATGTTTCTATAAGCCACATACATATGTAGATAAAAAATTTATTGCGTAATGTTTTTTCCTTTTGTTCGTATCAATATTATCGATATACTTCTATTAAATTTATCATATCTTTTTGTTGTTGGTTAAATTGCATTTTTTTAATTGCACACAAAATTTTCTAGAAATAACAAATTTTAACTAAAAATATTTAAAACATGCTGCATCACTATGTAAAATAAATCTGTCAATTTTTAATTGTTTTATTAAATGAAAAAAAAAACATTTACATTGCAGTTCACTGAACCATGTGACATAAACGAACAATAATTACTTACAACGAATTTCCAATATTCCCTTCACATATCAGAACAGACAGCAAAATTTGTTGTCATACATATTCAACTAAACGAAACTAATTTAAAAATGTCCTTGAATGCTATGCACTAAATTAATAAAATTTTATAAAAGAAAAAAACTGCTTTGAATATTTTAAATTTATTTTACAGGTTCGGATTAAAATGCAATATATTTAAACGTTTAGCATGCATATGCAAATGTATGTTTGTTTAAAAGTGTACATCATCGTAAACATATGAACATACTTTAATGTACGTGTGCGTTTAAAGTTAAAAAAAATTTTAACAAAATTATTTATATTGTAAATTCTTTTCCTAACTTTTCTAATAATATAAATAGTAAAATAAATAGTTTATTTTGGTTAAATTCAAAATACAACTTATTACTTTTTCAATTCAAAATACAAAACATTGCATGTGTGTGGTTATTGCTATAATATTATTTTTATCTCTCTAATAACATATAGTGTTATTAAATAAATATTAAGTTTAACAAACTGGTACGGACAAGCTGATAGACATGTTTACAGCAATTGCATCAACACCAGCATTAGAGTTTCATACATACATATGTAAGTACATAGAAACAATAGCAGCAGCAGCACTATGAATATCAAAAAATTACTTTTTAATTTCAGTTCAGAGCATTAATTACACTTATTTTCAAATTAATTTATGTAATTTTCAATTGTTCAACAACATTTGCACATCAACAGTGAAATACGAAAGTTATACACTCAAAGTTAATTGGTAGTGAAAACAAAAAATGTTGTTCTAAAAGCGAAAAAGATTTGATCTGAAAAAGCATTGGAATTAAAAAAAAATAATACAATAAAATAAATCAAAACTGTAACACAACTAGAATGGAAATAGCGCAATATAAAAGCAAGAAGGAAAGTTAGTAATAGTTTGTCCATATATGTTTTGACGATTTCAACATGAGACATCAGTTAGCCAAAGTTTTTTTTATATTAAAACGGTACTTTTAGGGTGTAGGTTATTTCTGGAAGTAGACCGACCTTAAATTTGTAAGAGAGAAGTTTTTTTTTGTTGTATTCAATTTTTATACAGTTTTATGACTTTGAAAATAGGTCTTTATATGAAAGCTAACGCTAAAAATGGTCTGAGCTATGCAAAATTTAGGTGTGTAAGGAATTTTATTTCAGTATCAGTATTTTCAATGGTTTAACAAGCAATAAAGGAAACTCATTATATAGGGATCAGGGCAATACTAGATCCATCTAGGTTAAATTTAAGAGCAATTTGCGTTTGTTGAGAAATGGTTTATGTTAAATTCTATTTAAGTACGGATTGATATAAGTTAGTTGTGAATCTTAAAGTTCAACCCCAGGGTATTACTTGTATGGAAGATAGATCAAATCATTGTCCGATTTCAACCAAATTCAATAGGTCTTAATGTTAAGGTCAAATATGTTTAAAATGGCAACCTAAATTTGACTTAAAATATTTACATTGACAGACAAGCGTCGAAATGGACATTGATTGAGCGACGCCAAAAATTTGTTCTAAACTAGTCGATTAACGAGTAATTTGGAATATATAATTTATACATATGTGTTTTTTTAAATTTATAAACAGAACTTAAAATGACATTAAAGCTTAGCAAAAGCTGAAACTTAATATTAAAGCGGAAGTTTTAAAAGTGAACCCCGGGTTATTCTTGTCACTACTACACACCCTCTTTGTACAAATATGGAATGCGAAATGTTTTCCTAATGATTAGTTGCAGGGGATTATAGTAAAACTGCCCAAAAAGGGGGATGCAACTGACTGCAGCAATTGAAGACGCATTATTATTTTGAAAGTATTCATGAAAATTAACCTAGAGCGTATGATCGCCCATGTTGACAATAAACTGCGACCTGAACAAACCGGTTTTTGAAGCAATAAATCCTGTAATGATCATATTAACACGCCTGGGATAATTAGTGAGCAGGCAGTGGAGCTGCGCTCTCCACTATATTTACTATTCATAGACTATGAAAAAGCATTCGTTTCGATACATAGAGAGTGTATATGGGCCGAACTGCGAAATTATGGTGTGCCAGAAAAGATCATATCCATTATAGGAAGCAGTTACGATGACTTTAAATGCTCAGTACTACAAAAAGGACAACTCTTTGAAACGTTTAACACCATATCTGGAGTACGTCAAGGTTGCCTTCTATCGCCTTCTACTGTTCCTGATCATTATAGATGCAGTCTCCAAGCGTATTAACATAAAAAAATTCCGAGATATCGTGTGGAATCCAACCAGACCGAACGATCGCCTTGAGTCATTAGACTACGCAGATGACAAATGTGAACTCTCGCATAGGCTATGTGATATGCAAGATAAGTTGAATGACGGTTGGTTGGTCGTAAAATAAATGTTTTAAACACAAAGGAAATCTACATTAACTCTAGGACGGCTGACTCTTTATTACCTCATCAAAAACAGGTACAACGTGTCAAAAAATTTCAGTATTTGGGCAGTGTCATAACTGAGGATGGTGGTACATTTAAAGATGTCGAAAGCCGAATACGAAAGGCAATTGGAGCTTTCACACGTCTCAACAAGGATTGGAACTCTATTATATACAGCGTAAAAACCAAAATGCAAATATTAAAATCTTGCGTGTCAGCTGTATTTCTTTATGGATGAGAAATCTGGTTCGTTACCGAAGGTGTTAAAAAAAAATTACGAGTTTTTGTTAACAGATGTCTTCAAAGAATCCTTAAAATATTTTGGCCTTGTACAATATCCAACGAACAACTTTTGGCGAGAGCAGAACAAAATGGCATTAATATTGAAATACGTAAAATTTGGATGGATCGGACATACCCTTCGAAAACCAGCTGAGGAAATATGTAGCCATGCCTTGACTATAACTCACAGGGAATTAAAAAAATGTGTCGCCCTAAAAACACTTGGCGAAGGTCCACATTGCGAGAAATTAACAAGATATCAGTCAGTCTAGGGCGTTCTTTAAACAACATAGGTGATCTCAAAGACCTGGTAGCCAATAGACAAAGTGGAAGAAAATTTATAGACAGCCTATGCTCAGTATAGAGGCGACCCGCTATCAACTAAGCGAGCAAGGCTATATTATTATTATCAAAGCTGAAACTGAACTGCTTAATAACTAAAAACAGCATATTCATTTGTAGTAATATTATATAAATTTTTTTGGATTTTAAGTGTGAACTAGAGTTCGCCTTAAAAAAAACTGCATAAGGTGAGTGTAGGAGAGTTACATATGATCAAACACAGAAATAAAGGGTTTTTCTATGAGGATGTATCGATGCGACACGGTTTGAGTTGTAATATTTATTTTGATTATAATGTTTATTGTTTTGGATTTCCTGCTCAATCTTGTACTATGCTATGCAACTTATACTGCCAACATCAAACCGCTCTTATTGAAAAACAATTTATATATAACCAAAGAAATCAATTGTAAAACAATCATTTTGCCCACAGCCAATAACATTTTACTCGCTTTGATGCAACCACAGCATCCAGACATTGTTATTCTATATAAATCAAAAATCCCTTACCATTTGTAACAAACACTTCTGTTGCAATAAATGTAAAGGATAAAATACTCAAATGCGTTTGCGTGTATTTGTTTGTGCTTTGCATAGAGAACATTTCTGACCAGACCACATTTTACTAATTATACCCAAGTGTTTGTTGTAATTAGTTTTCAATTAAATTTAGATTATACGTCTTTTGCTTTGTTACATAGTCCAACATCAGTTTTTTAACGAAAAAAAAAACTGTAATAAAAATTTAGTTGTAATACACAGCATCCACAAAAATTTTTACAAAAAAATTGAAATTTAACAGTAAAATGTATAGCAACTTGTCAGCAAGCAAAATAGAATCTTAAGTTTAATTTTTGATTACTTTTATATAAATTCTAAAATTATAAAACTTTTACAAATACCAAAAAATAATATCAGATCAGGATTAATATATGGCATGTCTTAATATTATAATCTCAAGTTACCCATTTAATAATAGACTACAGCAGTCTTGCCATTTACACATATTCAATCATTTTACTGTAATCTGCTGCTTTGCTAGGAATTTGTGTGTGGGTGTGTGTTTTGTAATCATTTAACATTTTATTGTAGTCATTGTAATTATTGTGGTTATCATATATGTTTTTGCTAAAAGTGTTAGTATTTGCGGTCAATTTAGATAGAAAATAATATATTTTAAATTATTTTATATGTTTTTATAATTAATTTTCTTATGTGAAATCAATCAAATTAGAACGTCAGCAAAGTTTAAAAGAATTAAAAATGATTAATTGCAAAACAAATACTTTAAATTTACATATTTCAACTATTATTTATTTTGGGGTAAAGAAAAGTTTAACCAACCTTTTAATCGTAGCAAAAATTCTTAATTCATAATATCTTTCAGTTTATATTAATATGGACATAACGGAAGGAGAATAATCCGTGAATGAAACAAAATATTTCTTTCGATTTGCTTAAAAAGAAAGAAGCAGAAGTTAAAGCAAAAAAAAACAAACAAAGCAAAGGTTAATGCAAGAGCAAAAATAAAAGGCGAAAGTTGTATACAATTGCTTGGATTAAAATATTTAAAAGACCTTGTATTTTCCATTATTTTTATACCCTTAACCACAGGTAATAAGGGTATATATAGGCTTGTCATTTTGTTTGTAATTCCTACAATATTCATTTGCGACCCAATAAAATATATATATTCTGAATCCCTTCGTCTGTTAAAATCAAGTTTTCTCAGCCTCCCGCTGTCGTACGGACGCGTTATTAGTATCAAACAAGTCATTTCCCTGAGATTCTTGCTATTAAAAATCACCAAAATCCGACAACTTACGAGATTTAAGTAAAAAAATGTTTTTTTTTACAAAAAATATTATATTTGTGTGTAAAACATGCCTTTTGGGGAATTACAAAAAAAAATTAACGAGATATAGGAAAAAAAATTTTTTATTTTTTCACAAAAATTATTATATTTGGGGGTCGAATGCTTTTTTGGGAAATTTGATGTTTGACCCAGAATTAGCAAAGATTAATTAATCTCATTAAAAAATCAAGTTTTTTAAGCCTGTAAATACCTTTCGGACATGTAATTACATACGTACATACATAAGTACAGTGCAAGCATGATTTATGCATCCGCTGATTACTGCAACACCCCGATTAACGCAACAGGTAATTTTTTTACATTACAGTCCTTATATGTGCAACTTTTTTTCATACTTTCGATAAGTCCAACTTTTTTTGTTTTATTAAATTTAAAGCGAAACGTAGTTTTAATAAATACTTATTGTATCATCTAACAACCCATCTTGAAAACGTTTACAACACGTCAGTGCTGATACTTTTTAATTATTTTAATGCATATAGTCATATTTTTGTTATTTATTGAACTTATTAATCTATAAATTTATTTATGATTTTTATTTGGTCTTAAAGTTCTTATATAGATAAAATTTACATTCAATAATAGAAGTACCAACGAGAAAAAGAGTGCTGGCAATGAGATCGAAGCTGGTTTCGAAAATGAATTCCACTCAGCTAATATCATATGGGAAACAGAATTTTAAAATAAAATAATAACATTCTCAACATATCACACTTTCATAATATAAGAACTTTATATATATATATATATATATGTCCTTTATTTATCCAAATATAAATAGAATTACATTTCTGAACACCATAAATACTTAAATAAAGTTCAGTGTAAACATAGGGCGTCAAAAAAAAAACTTTAAGCCAAAATAAAAATCATCAATAATATATAAAATAATAATAATATATTTTTTTAATAAGTAACAACTTTTTTTAAAACAGTTTGTAAAAAACTATTTTTATGTTTTTTACAAAAGAATAATTTACTAAAAAGTTTAATTTCAAACAAAATAATTTAATAATTCTTTTTTATACAAGAAAATTTACATATGAATATTTTCCTTACTCTGATAAAAAAAAATGGTGAGAAATCATGTCTTCTTTATCTTCTGCCTAAAAATAACTGATAGTTACAGAGGATACTCCACCTCTTTAAATTAAAAATACTAATAATTAAATTATGTTTTTTAATTTATCTGAAATTTTCTTCTTTCTATTAATTTTCTATTTAACACATGTACACAGAAATTATTTTGAAAACTAAAAAAATATTATTATTAAAAATACAATTATTGAATTTTCGTTATTTATAATAACAGTAAAAGGGTAAATGTTTTCAAAAAAATTGTACCTAACCATAAATATTATAGACTTTAAACTTGGCACGAGTCGCTGTAATAAAATCTGTGAATGGTTTTTAATTTAGGGTAGGTCGAATTGTTTAAATGACAAAAAAATTTAAAAATCGTATGAAGTAAATGATTTTACGAAGAATTCTAAGCAACTTTGCTCTAGAAACCATAGACCATTAAAATACGTATACTTAATTATTAATATTGAAATAATTAAGTATACGTATTTTAAAATTTCCTAAAAAAATGTTTTTCATTGCTTTAAATATTTTGTAGCAAATAAAAATACTAATTTTTGAAATAGTCTGTAAAGACTTTCCTCTTAAAAGAAATCTCGAATTATTATCTCGGTTCCCAACACTTTCCTGTTAATGAAAATCTTACACAAATCATGAGGTGAAGCAATACTTTCAACATATTTTCGAATTTGCGCGGGATCGAAAATCATTTTAGATCTATGGTTTCTAGAGTATAGTACTAGTAGAATCATTTCCCCCCATGTGATATTTTCAAAAAATAAATCGACCCACCGAATGTATATATTTTAAAATTCTTAGATCTAGAAAATTATTGTTTATGAGCTACATTCTACAAACCGGTGTTTTATGAAACGTTTATTTATGGTTGTAATGAACTTTTTTATATTAATGTAAGTTTCATTTACATAAAATCGTTGCAAATTCATATGAATTATTTTATATGTGTTGCCTCGTTGAACTTGTTGCGAGTGTGAGAGTCTGTCAGTCTGATGGATGCAGATTCGATTTCTGGCAAAGATTCTGATCTCTTACACTCTGTTACTTCGCTTATCTAATCAAATTTGTAATTAGGTTATAATATTTAATGAGTAAATAAAATATTTAATGAGTAAAAAATAAATAGAAAGGGTTTGCCAAATACTAATTATTTTTACCTGGCTTCGGTGAAAAAAGGATATTAGTTGAAAGTTGTTTATTATATGGATGAAAATTTCAGATAAGAATATTTTCTTGTTAAATATTTTGCGGGATTCTTCAGTAGTCGTGTTTTGGTTTAACACTAAATTTTTATGGTTTTTAAGTTTAAAAAATTATAAGTATTTTAACATAAACATACTTTTTCATATACAAAACGCAATAAATCAATTTTTGAAATTTTTTGTATTTGTGACTTAATCCGATTCTACATTTATATTTTGTAGAATCGGATTAAGAAGAACTTAAAAAGGAATTTTCACGTTTTGTTATGGAACTCCTCGTCTCTGTCTAATGTTTGTAAGGTCTTAGGTCAGTATGTTCAGAAAATAAAATTCAAACACTTATTACACGTTATTTAGAATTTCTTTTTAAATTAGTTCCTAATCTCTTTAAAAACACCAATCCAAAATACCTTGGCCTTTTATTTGTTTAACAAATTGTATATCAGTGTAATAAACATATTATTCCTTCCTTTATAAATAATATCTTTTATCAAATTGCCCAAATTATACGTAAAACAAAAAGTAATAAATAAAAAAAAATTACGTGGTAATTTTCTTTTACTCCAATTTTTACACTAATTTGCATTTGTTTCCTATTTTTTTTAGACTGTTTGTATATAGTTAGAAAAGATTGCATATTTCCTTTAAAAAAAATAAGGCTCATAATATTCAGTTTTCTTAAGATTTATGGTTTTATACGAAGAAATTAACATACATAAATGCTTAATAGCCTGCAGCGGTAATCTTTATTTACATGAGCACAAGTGTAAGAGAAGGCATGAAAATGTTAAAGATATAGCAATTGTTATTACGATACTGATAGCTGGATCTGCGGCCAAAAGTTATAAAAAAATAATTTTTAACTGTAAAAATAATATGAATTCAAATAGTCCTTTGTTTAACTTAAATACATTTTTTTTATCTTTTAAAATGTGGAGCAAGTGAAAACAGTTTTTTAAAGTGCAATTTTTTTTTTATTTTTGTTTTTGTTATTTTTATAATAGGTACTTTAAACTGCTCCTATTTGTGTATGAGCTATTTTTTGAAATACATTGTAAGAAGTGCGTGTGTGTGAAAAATGCTTTTGCCAATAAAGCTGTTAGAATAGTGTGAAATTACATGTAAAAATAAAAAATAAAAATATCTTATATTATATGTAAAATATACTTGACGCGCCTTTTACATTTTTGATCAAAATAAATAAAAACTTGTAGTTGCCGTTTCGATGGTTTTAGTTTTATTTTCCGCAGGTTTATTTGAAAATTTTTGCATGTTTTAACTTCTTTATACAAAAATCAAATCCTATTTATTTACGGTAACCTTATATCTGCTAAATTAAATAAGATACAAAACAAAATTTAAAACGTAATGTATTCTGGTTTTTATTCTTAAATTCGAGGGCTTAAGGGGTATAAAAGAAAAAAAAATTATATTTTGACACCATGTGTAACTACTAAAGCAATTAACATAGAAGTGTAAGTCGAATGATGTTACTCCTTGATAAAATATAAATATATTAATACGTTTGCAATTCAAATGTATAAGAGATCAAAATTAAATTAATTTTTGGTATTTTTTTTAAACTAAATATTTTTTAAACTTTATATATTATACGACTATACAGACATCTGTTAAAACAAAGTACTCAAAAAGGAGGAAAAATGAGAAATGTATTAAATAATAAGTTTATAGGCCAATTTGGATAAAATTTAAAGTGTTGGTTTCTTTAGTCATAAAAAATAAAAACAATAAAATTTTAGGTGGTAAAATAAGGTGAAAATTCGTGAACCCAGTTTGGGTTGGTGAAACAGGCCATTGATTTTAAGTCGCTAATATGCAAGTATTTTGTATCTGCATTAGTGATAGGAAACTATAGAAAATGGCCACAATCGATGTTTTTTGAAAATCTATAATAAAACATCAAAAATATCGAAACAAAAGTTTAAACAAATTAAAATATAAGACGCATCTAAAAGTTGTTTTTATTAAAGAGTAATTAAACAATAATATTATACGTTTGGAAAATAAATTGATTTATTTATAAAAATATGGTCATATCAACCCTATTTGGTTTAAGGCGATTTCGCCTATCATGCACACGTCTACACAAAAACTAATTTCTTAGTTTGGTGGTGATCCGGTAGAAAAATAACTTTAAAAGTGAATTTGGAAAAAGTAATCGTGAAAACTAGCTATCGTCATATAATTTTATTCTATTTTTTTACATACTGTATCAATATATCGATACTTTTAAAAATCAATCGATTATTTTTTAAAACTTTTATTTTGCTTTATATTTCGATATATCAATATTTTTTCTTACAATTTTATTTCGATATTTTTAAGCTCTGGTTTTGTATTTTATGTTATTAAGTTATAAAAAAATTTCTCGTCCCAGTCTTTATCGAAAATAATGTTATAATAGCCATATTGAAAGTTGCGGTGCGTTTAATTTGATTCCATTAAAGGTATTTGCAAGTCTATAGCAACAAGACCCGTAACTCTCAAGTGTAAACATTGGAAATTTGTATATACAGTTTTATAATTGGGATTATTCAGCGTTATCTGTTCTGTTTTATATAGTTTCATAGTTGGGATGTATTCAGCGTTATCTGTTCTATTATGCATAGCTTGTAGATAATGTTTTAATTAACCCTTCGAACAATGACCAAAAATATATACGTTAGTCAATGACCGGGTACCCTGGTACCTCTTTGTACTTGTTTGTACCTTTTTATTAAATATTTTGTTTTCGCATTAAATATTAAAAAAAAATTTTAAAACAACTTTGTTGTATTAATTTGCAGAAACTCAATTAGTCCAGTTTTTTCAAAGGTCTATATGTTATCCAAAAGCTGCAAAATATTAATTTTTTTTTGTGTCAAAAAAGGTGGTTGTCTTTTTTTGTTTATATCTCAAATTCTACGTGACCTATGGGAGCTACCAAAACTTGATTCCAACCAGCACGTGTGCCGGGGTACCCAGTCATTAACTGGCGTAGGTGTCGAATGTTAAACTGTTTTACACATTGATCTAATTAATAATATCATTATTTTTTTAATTTTTATAAGCACCTTAATTGCGAAGAACTGAAGTTTTATTACAATATCTTTATTATTATAGAATTGCGAGCATTTTTAAATTGAAAAAGTTACCCGGTACCCGGTCATTTACCGTAAGGTTCAATTCAACCAAAGTACATTGGTTTGTTTTTAACGTATTTTAACCAAAGCTTTAACGATGTGAAGTTGTTTGTTTCCAGCATTTTACGCCTGTTTTTTCTGAAGTTGGTATTTAGTCTGTCAGTCTTTTTCGTTGTCTTCGGAAAAAGGTGCTTAAGCAATAAACCTGACAGTACCCGAAATAAGAAGCCGTTTGACATGAAACAGAGGGTGCTCTTTATGTCAGTATTTGATAACTACTGGTTCAATTAAATTTTTACAGTGTCTTACTTTAACCACAAAAATAGTTTTCTGTATTAATCGTTTATATGTTAACCGTTAAACATCAATAAAAAATTACTTTTTGTTATATAAAGTTAATTTTTCCTGTATTTTATGAGTTTACGAAAAATATCGGTATATCGGTATTTTCAAATCGATATATATCGACCGGCAACGATATTGAAAGAAAAAATATCGATATTTTTTTTTGCATTTGCCCATCCATACTCTGTACGAACAGTATCTGTAAGCATGAGATAAGCTATTTAATGGTAAATGCATTCTTCTCTTCAATTAAAAATATTCCATTTTGTCTGCCCTTCTGTTATATATATAATAAATAAGTTTTTTAAACAGACAACATTTCTAATTGCCTTAAAATTGATATCATCCTAAAATTATATATACAAGATTTGTGCTTTTTCGAAATTCAGGGAACATTAACCATATCGCTAAAAACCGAAATTTTGCTGATATAATCCGTATAGCAGGAGTAAGTTTTGTATTTAATGTGCCTAAATGTATTAACTGAGATAAAATGTAATACTTAAAATTGTTTAAAGAAATCGTTAACTAACTCATTCAATTTAAATTTTGCATTAAATTTATACAAATTTTGTTAAGTGGTAAAAAAAATATTTTAAAACAGTCTTAAAAAACCTTTTAAACTTGCGTATTTTTTTGAATATTAAACTGTAATACAGGTAAATTTTATATCATTTAACTTAAAAGTCTGGCCGCGAAAATGTGTTCCCAAGACAGGCAGGTGGACATAGCTACAAAGATTCAAACCCAAGAAATTATTTATATAATTGTGTTGAGTCTCAAATGAATGCATCTAGTTGTTGCACACGAAAATGCAAACCTATAAAAACCTTCTATGAACATTGGTGGTGGTGGTAAAGGGTATACAGATAAAATAATGTTGTATCTTTGTGTTTAACCAGACAGAAAGAAATTGTTATTTTGTTGTAAATGCTTTAACTCTACAGTTAATTAATATGTTTAATTTACTTTACATTCAATTAAGTTTGTTTGATTGTTAAGCTTTCTTTTTTTAATTTTAAAATATGTAAAAGTATAGGATGCACTCGATTTTATTGTGAAGTCATATTAACAAAAGTATACGTACAAACGGAAGTGAATAAGCTTTTGTTGGTACACAATAACGCACATACATACATAGATGCGCCTACAATCAATCACTCACTTATACGAGTACTTGATGGCAATGCCATATAAACAAACCAAATTGAAACTATGGATGATAATGTTGTTGCTGCTACTGATGTTCTTGTGCATGTTGGATACAGGGATGACAGGCTTTCTTTTACAAAGTTTACCTAAAAAATTGTTTTAATTCGCGAAAAAAATTATCTAAATTTTTTCTAACAATAGTTTTTATTAAATATAAAAATTAACTAAACAAAAATCACTGAAATACGGTTTAAAAAAATCGCCGAAGTACATTTTGTGTGATTAAACAAGTCAAGGAGTTATGATTTCTTAAGCCGGACCACGTGATACAAGCACAAAAATCCCAACATCAACACCTGAGCATAATTTATCATATAAAAAAGAAAATATTTGAACCAAAAATTCCCTATTTTT
>NDXZ01026491.1:0-27882 GCA_003055125.1 Paykullia maculata | reverse complement strand
CTCATCAACACCTACCTAAATTTTGGTGAAACTAATCATTAAAAAAATGGCTTCCTTAAATGTTAAACAAACCATTTTTCGAATAGTAGCTGCCGCGACCCTTCTACATATGAAATGTCATAAAGACCACGTTGTATCTCAAAAATGGTAGTTTTTCACAATTTTTTGGCATTCAAAAACACTTTTTTTTGGAAATAATATAATATAACACCTTTCTTTTCTATTGGTTTATGTTGTACTATTTATTTGGTATATTAAAAATATATTTGAGACCCCTATCGTCTATATCTAAAAAATTGAAAATTGTCCTTCAAAAAGGGTAATTTTTGCTATATAAGCCGTCTGAACAGGTTAAGATCGTGTAGGTATTTTCACTCTGGCTACATTTTTGTAGAAGAAAGCGTGGGAAAAAAGAACGATTCCTGCAAGTTATGCTCAAAAAAGTAAAAAGTACAATTTTTTTTTGCATTTGCTTAAAAAAAATAAAAAAAAATTTTTTCCGGCGATAAAATGTTCACAACGTTGCTCAATCAATACCTATCTCAAACTTTACCAAAGACATAAAAACGCTATTACTTAGTCTGAATGAGTTATTGGTTAAAAGGTTATGGTACCATTTTTCGGAAAATTCACCAAGTCTCCCACTATGTTGAGGCCCCCTCAGCTCAATTAGTACTAAAGACCCTATATATATATATTTATATATATATATATAGCCATGTCTGTGTACTTTGCAAAAAAATTGTTTTTGTCTCACAGTGTTATTTAAATATGTGTATTGACATGTAAGACTAATAAATACAATAATAATATCTCAATATCTTTAAATTTTTCACTCAAGAATGTATTTAGTGTTTCTAAATCTAATATTGAAATTTATAACTTTATATGCGGCCCGCGGCGTTATGATGTATTTCCAAAGTGGCCCGTCGCACCATTTGGGTTGGCCACTCCTGGTCTAGGCTATGCCAACTGTCTGACATTACTCTAGTCTGGGTCCCTGCCCATAGGGGCTACTATGACAATGAACGGGCAGATGAACTAGCTAAGGAAGCATCAGCTTTGGATGTCTCCAGTGCGTGTTCAGTCGCAACTCCACTGGGGAGTATTAAAAGCAGCATCTTCAGTCACTTTCTCGGCAGAGCTGGGAATAGGTGGGCTATCTCCCCATGGGCTTCCTGTCTTGGGGAGCGTCACATCTGACGAGTGGTTTGGTCTTGTCAAAATGGGGTCATCTGACTCTACTTGAAAGTTTGCGCGGGGCAAACCATCACGTTAACCAACCAAACAACCAAGAAAAATTGTAATAGAGTTAATCGTACAAAGTTGTAAGTCCACAGCTGTAATAGTTCTCAAGATATGCCATAAAACGTAATTGAGGTGTATGGGCGGTGCCACACCCCTTTGTCCGATACTCATAATTTTTGGCTCGAATAAGGAAAATGGTAGTAGAGTTAATCGTATACAGTTTTAAAACCACAGCTGTAACAGTTCTCAAGATATGCCGTAAAATGGTTTTGAGTTGTATGGGCGGTGTCACACCCCTTTGTCCGATACTTACAATTTTGGGTCGAGTTAGGAAAATGGTCATAGAGTTAAAACTATAAAGTTTTAAAACCACAGCTGTAACAGTTGTCAAGATATGCCATAAAACGTATTTGAGGTATATGGGCGGTGCCACACCCCTTTGTTTGATAAGAATAGTATGAGAGGTAATCGTACACAATTTTGAGACTGTGGCTATAACAGTTCTCATGATATTTTAAAAAATGTGTTTGAGTTATTTGGGCGGTGTCACGCCCTCTTTTTCCTTCAAGTGCATTTTAAGTCTAATTATGTACATTACTAATGGCTTAGCTTACACAAAGTTTGGAGACGTTAAGCTTATAAGTTTTTAAGTTATACGATAAAATCTAAAAGATTTGTAGATGTGGAGGAGCCACGCCCACCCTAAATTTGAAAAAAAAAAATAGCCTATAGTTCCTTCCAAGATGAGAAATAACGATATGCTGAAGTTTATTAAGATTGGTTTAGCCGTTTGGGCCTGACTGTTTTATAAACAAACAAACAAACTTACACCTTATTTTTATAATATATACAGGGATTAGATAAAGGGATTAAAAAAAAGTCTGCCTTTAATTTTTCGCGTTGTAAATTGTGACTAGGTTATTTCATGCAACAACAAAAACAAAAGTCGTTAAAAATTGTTCTTTGTTCTTTTCAAAAAACATTGCTTTACGCGCATCAACTGTACATCACACGGTAACTTTATCTAGATTTAATGATTGCTGAAGAGCTCTGTGCAAGTTTTTATATAACGGTTTAACCAAAAATGAGCTTAACTGATCAACTAAATAATGTCGTCCATGAATTCTTCTTAAGTTCTTTTAACATTCTCAAATGATTAAAAATATTGATAAAAAACTTGTATTCATTTTTAGCTATGCGTGTATATTTGCGTGATTAAATGGCGTATTCTGGCTAACAAAAATAATATGAGATACATATATAACTTAATTTAATTATATCATCCCTTTTGAAAAAATTTTTACATACCCTTGATATTTGAGGGTTTGGAAATGTTTAAAAGAAATTAATAATTTTTCGGATTTGTTTCTATATTATTGAGGAACAAGGCGTGATGAACTTACAAGGCCAAAAACTTACATACGACTATTCAACAAAAAAAGATTTTGATATATAAGTAGTGGTAACCACTATAACTATTTTGTAAATAAATATGGTCGCATTACTGCTTACCCCATCCTTTTTGTCACGATTAAATGCCCCGTGAAGGTACTCTAATGACACATCATCATTTTCATTAAGCCATTGCATAACGAATGGTTCAAACCATGCCGGATATTCGGGAACAGCACCCTTATGTGGTGGAACTTCCTTTACGTAATTGCTGTACAACCATTTCACACGAAAATGTAAATTCATATACTCGGATGATTTACACAAGCGATGCTGTTCGTGCTCTTCCAGTGCATATTTCATGTCGACAGCGAATAAGCCCCACATGGTTGCTGCCGAAAGCTGAAATATTAAATTTATACCAAATATCCAAACTAAAATATTTTTAAATACGAATGTTTATACGTATATATGAATTTAGTTTTCTAAAGTGTGTAGTTATAAAAAAACTTGTTATATATATGTATTTATGTATGTATGTATGTCCACATGTATTAATAAATACGACATACTTGTCCTATATGGAGCTCTTGTGGAAATTGGTTAAGAACAGTGCCATAGCTATTTTTATCCTCATCAATTACTGACACGATTAATGCAATTAGCTTATGCCAAAAATCCACACTATCTAATTTTGGTCCGTGGTCGTCAGATTCACGTTTGGCTTCATTTGGATCCACCTATTATAATAAAATTATTATATTAAAAAGTTTGAATGCGCATATAATCACAGATACATATGCATGTGTACGATTTATAGTCAATGTTATTTGTTGTGCAGACATTTAAAAACTGAAACAATTAGACAAAAAAAAAACGTAATTGATCTTACCTGAAATTCCCTGTTGTATAGTTCGTAACAATTTTCGAATAGGAATTGATAAGTGGATCTAAGACAAGCTTTGACGCAATCTTTGACGACAGTACTTGCTCTTGGTGGACTAGATAATTCCTGTACCTTAAATTTTTAATATCATTTTCAAATATTTAGTCTCAAGTGCAAGCTTAATAATAAGGGCAGTTGTATCGAATTAGGTCAATTAATCATACTTACTTTCATGCGGAAAAATGTTATACTAGTCAAAAGATCCACAGTTGATTTTAAGTCCATTAGCTTTTCCTGACTGGATGCAGGAAAATTATTCCGATACATTGACAAATCAATTCGCAACGAATTGTGTAATTGGTCCAAAAGTTTAACGAACTTTTCTTTCTTTAATGTAATAACAGTTTTTTTATTAGTTAAATTATATACATCATTTATCATCAAACACATATCCCAGGCAACACAGTCTGACTTTTTTGCAACTTGAATGGTCAGATTTGGTAGGAAATCTTTCCAACTTCAGTCATTTTGGTCAGATTTAATACATTTTTGATATATTTTTGATCGCAATTTTTAATAAATTTACTGACCTCGCTATGACCATGTAGCAAGATCGTACAATGACTTGTTGCTTTTAGTCACCTTGCAACGTCGTTGCAACGTCAATTGTTGTTGTTGCCAAACGACCGTCATCTTTCCGACGAAATATGTGCAATATACTCTTAGGTGTTAAAAATTGGTAAGTCGTATAATGTACATATTTGGTCGTATATTTTCCAAAAAAGCGACTGTAAGTCATTTTTGGTTCAAATGTGGTCTGATGATAATACAAGCATATGCCGCAATATTTTATGAAAAAAATTTTTGCCTAGTAAGAAATGAAATAATTAATAATTAAAAGAAATATTTTTATGCAATTTATGATGCTAGAACGGATGGGAATGGTATATTTTTACCTAATTTTGAACATTTGAATGGTCGGTACAAGATCTAAGGCGTCGGCTGGAGTCGACTTCAGACCATGTACCAAAATTGCCATGACCCAACTGGTTGCTTGGGATGTTATATTTAGATGTGTTAAAAATAAAGAAAAACCCTTTAGAATACCAAAAAAAAATTATGTTATAAATTAAGTATCGCCCGCTTTAATTACAAAATTTTATAAAGATATTTAAAGAAAAATTATTTCAATGTAAAAAAACATTTTATCGCATTCGACATACAAACATATGTTTATCGAATCCTAGTATTTAACAAGTGTAATATATTTATTTATAAACATTTATTTTTTTAATGTGAACAAATGTCAAAAAACACATAATTTAGATATGTATATTAATAACTTTAGAGGCACATATGTATAACAGTTATTTGAAAGCTGAAAAAAAGATTTTCTTTGTAAAATTTTGGGTAAAACTGAGGCAGTTGTGCTTTGTAGCTAGTATCTTAGTTGTATAAAAACCGATGCTGCCAATTTTCACTAAAAACGTTTTTTATGAATATTTCTGATAGATTGATATTACGCATCAGGCAGCTTCCGAAAATTAATTTCAAGAAGATACTAACGACTTTATATTTTTTTAGAACCGCAAACCAATATTGTAAAAATTACAAACAAAAAAATCTGCAGCAATCGAAATATGCTACAGATAACGTACGGGTGCACCTGGCCGAAGAAGACCTCGACATTGGACTGATCCAGGAGCCCCTCGGAGGTAAAAGGTAAGCCAAGGGCATGAATTATAGCAAAGAAGAATATTAATACCTTTTTTTGTACACAGCTTAGCTCAGCAGACCTTGCAGTTAAGACAATCGAGCTGTCACAGGGAAGTTTCCTAATAGTCTCGAGCTGCATGGCACATAGAAAACCAGCTCCACCAGACGAATTGAGCAGTTTCCTGGCGTTGGTCATGGCTTTCGAAGACATTATCCTGGGCTGTGATGCCAATGCCCAGCATACTATCTGGGGTAGCAGCGAAATTAATGAACGGGGTGTGTAAATCTTCAACTTCGTTAATACCAGCAAATTAAGTATTTGTAACTCTGACACCAAACCCACATTCATATTTCCGAGTTCGAAAAGAAATAATGGATATGATAAGGTATTGGATATTGCATTCGTGAATGATAGGCCTAAGGTATTAGTGGATAGGTGGAGAGTGTCCATTAGGAGGTCCTTTTCTGACCATTACTGGATTCTCTTTAATATAAAGTTAGGGGAGAGGAGGTCCGAAACATATTTCAGGAACCCGGGAAGAACAGATTGGTTCAAGTTCAACGGGATCCTGAAACACAAGTTAGAGAAAATACCGGTCACCGAAAACTCCGTGGCTGGTTTTGAAATTGCGGAGAGAACTTTGAGCAGTGCTTTGGTCAAGGCCTTCAAAGTGTCCTACCCTATTACAAGGACTAGAAAGCATTTTCCTCCCTGGTGAAATTTAAAGCTTTCTGGACTAAGTAGGGAAACACGTTGAACCTTCAATAATTGCTATAGAAGCAAATCATTGCAGCCTTATCGTGATAAGCTGAGAACTTACAAGAAGGCCATAGAGGTCGCGAAAAGGAGTACATTGAGGGAAAAAGATTCTGGCTAAGGGACGTTCAAACCCAACTTTTGTCAAGAAGATGGATAACTCCTGGCCAGAATCGTCGGCGGATTTACTTGATATCCTAATGAGTACCCACTTCCCAGGATGCAAGGATGTGTCTCCTAGGGATGTATGCGATAATTGAATTTCGACAACTATCGATGAAAACATGATTTCCTATGACAGGATCTCCTGGGCGATTGATAGTTTATCCCCCACAAGTCACTTGGGCCGAATGGAACACAAAGGACCACATCATCTCATGGCTCCGGGAGATATTAAGAAAGTGTTTCAGCCTTAATCATGTTCCGGAGAACTGAAGGATGGTTAAGGTTGTTTTCATTCCCAAGGTTGGCAAAAGTAGTCATGAGGACGTGAAAGACTTTCGCCCGATGAGTCTGTCATCTCTCCAGCTTAAGAGGCTGGAATGACTTATCGACCCCCATATACAGCAGCGACTGGAAGGGAACATGCTCCTTTCGGGTAGTCAACATGCATACCTTAAGGGCCAATGTACGAAAACAGCCTTACATGAGGCTGTGAACACCATAAAGAAATCCCTGAAATTCAAACAGTACACGATAGCAGCCTTGACGCGTGACAAGACTTGCAACTTAGCATACTCCTACTAGCCTGAATGTCAAGGAATACATCCACATCTGGCTGGTATCCAAGTATCCAAGCTGGTCGAATCAAGGGGAGGGAGGCACACCTCAGCGATGAGTGATTTGTTCACTGCTCTGGCTTATTGCTGGTATGGTCTTGCTGGTAATGGTATCAGGAATGTTCCAAAATGTGATCAGTAATATCAAGTCCGTTGCTATGGGCTTACTTAGTAACTGGGCCGCAGACAGCGGTCTAGGAGTAGATAAAAGCAAAAATGAACTGGTAGTGTTCACAACAAAGACCAAGATTCCAAGCTTTAGACTCCCACGGTTAGGGATCTGTGAGCTTCCCCTTATGGACCATGTGAAATATCTGGGTATCATCCTGGACGTGAAGTTTTCATGCAAACTGAACATCTAACATAGGGTCAGAAAGGTTACGGTAACTTACTACACCTGTTGGAGGATGTTTGGGACAAAGTTAGGACTAACCCCAAAGATAATTAAATGGATGTATATGGCCATAATACGTTCAATTTTCACCTATGGATCTCTAGTATGGTGGACTACAGAGATCTGCGTGCATTGGGATTACAGGGGCACTACTGACTAGTCCTTCAGAGGCACTGAATATTATACTGCACCTCCTTCTCAGGGCATTTGGACATCTGGCATGCGAGGTTAATTGGCACTCTGCCCTTGATCTCTAACCGACCTTCCGATTATATGGATCCCTGTACAGACTTCGACAGGAGATTCAAGGTCTTAATTCCCTCTAGGAGGGAATGGAGTGGAGCAATCTGGAGGAAGACTGTAGCCATAATATCACTATGTACTGCTGGGTGATAAACACACAAAACAATATGTACTGCAGGGTGATTAACAATTAAAAAATTGTGTGTAGTACAACTTAAAGCATATTTTCTTCTATAAACAATGTGTGGGAATTTACATTAAATAGCAATCACACTTATGGATGATCACATTACTTGAGTTTGTTTTGACTAATGTCTGGCCTAACTAAAAAGCACACAACTATAAGCGATACTTGGCAACATCAAGTGCCCATGTGACAATATACACACACACTGCTGTACTGTTTGCATGCAGTACATGGTGAGGTGTCGGCACGCTTCATACTACTTTCATTTTTATAATTTTCCCACAACACAACAGTGTGGAAACGTAAGTATAATTTTAAGTATTAACATATACTTACATAATATTAATTATAAATTAGAATAAGTACTGACCAATATTAGTGACTACCAAATAGCATTTAAGATTCTCATAACTAGTATATAAGACAACAGTTTTAAGGTTTAAGGAATGAATCTCAAAATAATTCTTAACCTAACGCTACCTTAAGCTGGTCGTCAACTAAACAATAGAAGTTGAGCAACTAACCTGCTCATTCAAATAATTTTATTAAATAAAATAACTATTTATTAAAATCGAAAGTCAATCCATCCTTTTTATTTATTTTACATGAAAATCCTGCCAGTCTTCTTGATGTGCTAGCACTAACAGCACCCAGAAAAACAGCAAAAAAATTAAATTTCAAGGAGTGCTCTTAGCACCCTCATTTGAGTGCTAAAGCACTAACAATAATTTTTTTTTAAGTTCCTGACGAACAGTTTAGACTCCGTCAGAGGTGATGACTGAATAGCCAAGAGATAGATAACTAGGTATCCAGCAATCAATAGAACTCAACAACAGAGTAGAAGAGAAGGAAGAAACTACCTACAAACAACAGCAATCACCCAGAGAACTGACAACATTTCAACAGCAAAAACTTCAACAAATGGACTAGGAAGAAGATGCTAGAAGACACAACCAACATATTTTACAACAAGAAAAAACAAAGAGTGCGAAAATAAAAATAATTACTATAAATAAATTGTCAATGTAGTGCGTATAAATCCGCACACTTAGAGCCAGTAAGCGAATTTCGCTCGTGGTAAAAATAAAATAAGTTTTAAAATAAGATATTTTTCTTAACTAAGACTAATTTTTTTATATAAACTAGAATTTCTTTTTACATTATATAAGTATTTATTTATTTTTACCAAATGGTCTTTTGATAAACAATAAAAATATTTGAAAAAAAAAGAAAATCTGAATCCAATAATAATTAGAGAACAGATACAGAAGGTGCAACTCCAAATTCGACAGGCTAAATGCAAATGTCATATATGACATCGAAATTGCACCAGAGAGTTTAAATCTAGAAACAATTAAAATTTGTTTAGTAATAATTACAACAATAATCATTCTTAATTTCATTTTTCGCACATATTAACTCCATCGTGGGAGCCGTAAGAAAAGATATAACACGAATACTAATGAATTAGATAGGATATAGGGTATATGGACTGGAACACTGTACTAATAAAAATCAGGAAAATAATGGAAGAACTCGATAGGTCCTATGAATGCTTAAATAACGATAGACCTACTTTACGTAAAACAATAGACAAATATTTACATATCTTAATAACGAAACTAGAAGAAATCAGGGTGTACCTAAACGTTCATTACACAAGACTAACGACTCACCACAAAGTAGCTGCTGAAGCATTTTTTTTTAATGTTAGAAAACAATTGCTAACAAGATCTTCTAGAAAGAATATAAAAATAAAAATACCAGAAACTCTACATAAAAAATAGCATTTATAATAGAAAATAATAACATGGCTCAAACAGAGGTAGAATTTTTCAATACAGCCTCAAGAATTATTTGCGACTTCGATGGCAAGACGGAAAATTTAAGAACAATCATAGATTCGCTTAACCACGTCGACACTTTAAAGGGAACACACGAGACCATTGCAATATTGAAACAAACAGTAAAACCTGAATCGGTAGAAGTAATCTCTGCTTAACTCATGAACATCAAACAGAGCAGTAAAACGGCTAATGCTTACTGCACGGAAATATAAAATTTAACGAAGGTATTGGAAAATACCTACATTTCCGATGGACTGTCAAGTGAACTAGCAAGCAAATATGCTACACAAACGGCTGTAGAAGCCATAACTATGAACTGCCATATAGAACGCGTAAAATTAATAATGGAAGCAGGCCAATTCAACAATAATTCAACAATTTGTTAAAAGCTGCACAGAAGCGACTGGATAACAAAACTCCGTTTTGTATTATAATCAGAAGAGAAAATTTAATAATAACAACAAAAGATTCAAAAGAGGGGGTCCAACCAACTTCAGAACTATAACAATAGTTATAGAAATAACTATGGTAATAACAACAGCTACAATAAAAATCGTAATAATAACAGCAATCAAAATAGACAGAGAAATCCAAACAATTGCAATAATGTTAGAGCCACAGAATCAACCGAAAATGATTCGGACAACTACAACTAACCCCTAAGATGAAATCACAAAATAAAAAAATTTATAATCTAAACCTTAACTTTGGTTTTTTTATCAACCTTAAAATATAAAATACTAAAACCCGAATAATTTTACTATTAGATACAGTAGCTGATATTTCACTAATAAAAGCAAAATTTTGTAATCCAAATCAAATCAGCACAAGTAAATACACAACATTAAGTGGAATAGTATAAGGAAAGATCAAATCACTAGAAAAAATAAATTTTGATCAAAGATTTAAACAGTTTTTAATACTACATTATTTTCAAGTAGTACAAAATGATTTCCCAATACAATGTGATGGAATCATAGGTATAAATTTCATTAAAAAGTATAACTGTATATTAGATTTTAATAAAAAAAAATTATTACCTCATCCTATGACCTTTCATTGTAACACAACCAATGGAAATACCAATTACGAATAATTGTGATAATCTCACCTTACCACCTAGATCTGAGGTAATACGCCAAATTAAATTAATCAATTCTGAAGAGGTAGTATTTATACCAAATCAAGAAATTGAACTAGGTGTTTTTATTGCAAACACATTGGTAAAATCAAATAAAGCATTTAAATTTATATTAAATACAAATAATACTATTACTTAAAATTACCAAAACAAAATAAGGACCGAAAGCATATCTGAATATGAAATAATCAAAGAAAATAAAACTGGGCTCAAATCGTCACATCCGTGTTCGTATCGACAATCATACGAAGAATAATTACGTTATACGTCTATCGTATGAACTGAATGGTATTATGGCATACGATTGCAAACAAATCGTAATTTTTTGTTGATTTCAACTTTAGCAGTTAGCTTTATTTTATTGGAACAGTTAACCCACTCCTACATAATGGATATTTAAGTACCCAAAAAAGTAAAGACAGTAAAAAAGTTCTACCGCGGGCGTGATGAAAGGTTATTGCTGCAGCTTACATTTTTATTTAGAAGTAGAGAATGATTAGCCTAAACAAAATTAAAACAGTAAAATATTTTTCTTTTAACCTATAGTTTCAATATGGATAATTTTTCTTTTCGAATCCGGTAATTGTTCATGGCGTTGTCAAAAAGGTCCACACCCTCCATGTGAAGGATATATTGGTTGACCAAATTGTGCTGTTCAATTGCAACAAAAAATACCTTCTAAGTTAGGTATTTTCTCGATAAGACCATTTTGGTTGTGGTCCCTTATCAATTTTTAGATCGCAATGTGAATTAATGAAATTCGACGTCGCCAGATAGTAAATATATATAAAAATAGATTAATAATTTAATTTTTGTACTCAAATAAGAAAACTAATTCTTCAAAATAATAAAAAATTATATCACACCAAAGCGTGTTGGGTATTTAAATACACATGTCCTATCCCTAGTGTGTAAAGAGGTAAAATTTTTTTCATCCCAAGACACTTCTACGGACCTTCAGGTACATATATACAAATTTCGTCAAAATCGTACAGGCCGATTTATGGGCAGGCAATAATCGATTAATGGTATATTAATACATTTTTACATTTAGCAGGTGATCCAAATGCGTTAAATATAAAACTTTTATGAAAATCTTATTTATTTACGAATATTTTCAATATATTTGTATGTACTCGAACACCTTTTTGTTAACGGATGAGAGTTCGTATAAATCATACGTTTAGTGGTACGTTCACGTATGTCATAATCCATAAAATGCCTTTTTACGAAACGAGTTGTACGTTCACGGATGTGACGATTTGAGCCCTGAATCTGAAAATAGAAAATTTAAAATCTTGAAAATTCTAAATAGTCATTTTCCAAAACAATTTACGAACACATTGAACAAATTATGTTCATCATACACAGATATTTTTGGTCTAGAAACAGAAACAATATCTACTAATAACTTCTATGAGCAAAAGTTTAAAGTAAAAGATTCACAATATAAAGAAAGAAACATAAAGAATTACAGAATACCACATACTCATAAGGAAGAAGTTGATATACAAGTGAATAAATTAATAGATGATGGGATATTTGAACCATCACATTCAGAATACAATAGTCCGATTTTACTGGTACCGAAAAAGTCACTTCCCAATTCAGACAGCAAAAGACTTGTATTATATTATAGACAAATAAATAAGAAATTGGTGTCAGACAAATTTCCCTTACCTTTTCTTGTTATGATCTAATATCAGGATTTCACCAAATAAGTTTAGAGAAAAACTCAAGAGAATAAACATCATTTTCGACAAGTAATGGGTCGTACAGGCTTAAAAGATTACCATATGATCTTAAAATTCAGTGCACTTGCTTTCAGTGGATTACAACCTAATCAGGAACTTTTGTATATGGATGACTTAGTAGTGTTGCGTTGTTCGGAACAACATATGCTTTTAAATTTAAAGAATGTATTCGATTTGTGTCGTAAACACAATATTTAATTACACCCGGAAATATGTTCATTCTTTAGGAGAGAAGTTACTTACCTTGGACACAAATGTACAGATAATCGAAAACTACCGGATGATAGTAAATATTCAGTTATTGAAAATTATCCAACACCAACAGATTAAAAAAGCGCAAAAAGATTTGTAGCAATTTGTAACTACTATCGGCATTTTATAGAAAAATTTTCAGAGTATTCCAGACATATTACAAGACTGTCTAAAAAGAGAGTAAAGTTTGAATGGACAAAAGATTGCGCGAATATGCATTCCAGTATCTAAAGAAAGCACTTATGAGTTCAACCCTACTACAGTACCCAGATTTTACAAAAGAGTTCTGTATAACAACCGATGCAAGCAAATATGCATGCGGTGCAGTACTAACACAAGAATATGAAGACAAACACTTACCCGTGGCATACGCCTCAAAAACATTCACAAGGTAACAAATCCACGATTGAACAAGAATTAGTAGCAATACACTGGGCTATTACTCACTTCAGACCATACATATATGGAAAATATTTTCTAATCCGTACAGATCACAGACCGTTTTCTTATTTATTCTCAATAAAAATTCAGGCTCCAAATTAACAAGAATAAGACTTGATCTTGAGGAATATGATTTTACGGTAGAATATCTTAGGGGATAGGACCATTTTATAGCCGACGCGCTATCAAGAATAAATATAAAAGATTTACAAGAAATAAATCAAACGACAAAAAATGTACTACGAATTAAAACGAGAGGTATGACACGCAAGAAAACTTGAATTATGTAAATATGAAAAAAGAAAATAATTGTCAGAAAATATTATAAACCAAAAATTACCAATAGAAAATGTTATATTAAGAAAGGTAAATCTATATCGTTTAATTGTTTACTAATGGGAATATTGACTTAGGACAATTTTTCCCAAGGCTCGAGAAAGTTGCCGGTAAATACAACATTGATGAATTACAAGTGGCACCTAGCGAGCAAATTTTCGAATTTGTCTCGGTTGATGATTTTAAAAATGTAGGCAATAATAATTTAGCGCTACTTAACAAGGTGAGTCACATTGACATTAAAAATGCTGCCAAAATTCAAGAAATATGAAGTAAATACCACGATGACCCAAAAGAAGGAGGGCACTGCGGAGTTTTTAGAACAACTAAAAATATTAAAAGGTATTATTATTGAAAAAACATGTCAAAAGACATAACAAAGTATGTAAAATCCTGCCACAAATGTTAAAGAGCCAAAAATACTAAACATGTAAAAAGTCCATTGACCATCACACTAACACCAGCTGCAGCATTCGATACAGTGTTTGTGGATACAATATGACCATTTCCTAGATCAATAGAAGGAAATAAATACGCAGTTACACTAATATGCGACGTAAAAAAATATTTAGTCACTATACTAATACCTGACAAAAGTGCGAAAACAAAAGCAAAAGCAAAACTTGAAGGTTTCATTCTAACCTATTTTCCAATGAAGACGTTTATTTCGGATATGGGCACAGAATATAAAAATTCTATACTTAATGAGCTATGCAATCTTCTAAAAATTTAAAAAATTACTTCAACAGCACATCATCACGAAACACTAGGTACAATAGAACGTTTAATGAATATGTACGTTCATACATATCATTAGGCAAGACAAATTGGGATGAATGGCTACAATACTTTACGTATTGTTTTAATACAACACCATCGACGACAGTACACAATTACTACCCTTACGAACAAATTTTATATGAAATTTACATACAACACTAATCACCGATCAAAGAGTGCTAATGATGAAACCGTAGCTGGTTTCAAAAATGCATTCCACTCGGCTAGTGTCGGCAAAATCTCACCTTTCACATTATTATTCATTCGTTATCAAAAACAAAAAATTGCATTTTTTAGAAATTTAAAAACATTAACTTGAGCCAGATAAAATTAAAAATATAATTGTCTTAAAACATTTCTTATTTTGTTTATTTCTTTCATACTAAATTTTGCTTTTCGTAATATTTTTTGGCAATCAAAATAATTTTAATTAAAAAAAATTAAAATCTAAAAAAAAACCAAAATATTAAAAAATAAAATTAAAATGTTTCTATCAACTGCTATATTTGATGATTCGAGCGATTCAAGTGGCGATACCCGTTTGTGTCGCAGAAATATTCGAGATGGCCATAATGTATTGGATATACCAAAGGAGCGGTAAGTTTAAAAATCTTAATTTGTGTGATGATTTTAGCATTATTGCTACATTCCGAGTAACAAAAAAAATTTTTATAATGTTAGTTGAAAACATAAAGCCAAAGCTGAAAGTAGCATACTGAAATACACACATTCCAGCGGCTACAAAGCCACCAAGCCTCGGTACGCTTTTCGGTAAATAGTGTACTGTTCGATGTTTCGTTCGTTTCTTTTGTATGCCAAATTTGCTTTCGTTCATATAGTTTTTTTTATGTTGCTCTTTTGTTTCAGTTGAGTTTTTGTGTATTAATAAGAGATATGTACATATTTCACATACATATTGAGCATTGCTGTAACAAACGTAGAAATATGTTAAATAATTTCTTGTAATTAAAATTGTTTTATTTTATAATTCAGATTTTTTAAATCAAAATGAATGAATTTTAGACTGCACCCTTCTCATTATATAACAAAAACTTTTGATTTTTTTTAAAGGAAAAAAACTATGTAGTCATTATTTTCTATTATTTATAACGAATATTTAAAACGATATTTTATAAACGAATATCAGGCTGTGTTAAGAAAGCACTATTCAACTGTGGACAATGTGTTTAAACTTATTAATATTCTTCATTTAAACAAAATAAATGGCAAAAATACCTTTGCATTTTTTGTTGACTTCTCGTGTGCATTTGATTCGATTCCAAGGAATTTTTTGTTCTATAAACTGTCTACTATGGGATTATCTTCAAAAATAGTAGGTATACTTAAACAATCTTATAAAAATACATCCAGTCGAATACTCTATGGTAATTCGTTGTCTTATTTGTTTGACGTAAGCATCGGTGTGAAGCAAGGATGTACATTAAGTCCTATACGTTTTGCTTTACACTTGAACGACTTGGCCGACTTTCTTCCTGGTGGAACACGTATTGAAAATATTTTGGTGAAAATTCTCATGTATGCCGATGACATAGTCTTACTATCTGACTCTCCATCCAATCTTCAACTTCTGATTGATTCTCTTTATGATTAGTGCAGCTTGTGGCATTTGACTGTCAACCTTTCGAACTAGAATCTCAAATAGTTTGAACTAATAAACATTTGGAAAACAAATTGTCATGTTCAAAAATAGCTATATCTACTTAATGGTCTAAATATATAAACCATCCCGAAATATCTAATGGCAATAAACTTAAAATCTTTCATGCTGCCTCTCGCTCTATTATGTTCTACGGTGCCCAAATATGGGGTTACAAAAAATACGACGTTGTTGAAAAACTATTTAGATTTTTCATCAAAAAGATGTTATTATTGCCTAAAAACACTCCTAATTACATGATATTTTTGGAAACTGGATTAAATTCGTTATATCTGGATACGTTAAAAATGCATTTTGACTACATTAAAAAGTCCTCAATATGCCTGATAATAGATTGCCTCGCATGATCGCTGAAATGATAATATCGGAACAAACTTTTTGGGCTGATGAGTGGACTAATCTTTAATTAAACTTTGTATCTACTAACAATTCAGAGCCTCTAATCAGACACTGCAGGAAAATTCTACCACTCGTTAAAGCATTTGAAGAGAAAATTCTAACAGCTGCGGTTAAAAACTCTCAATTTCATGACCTTTATTCGCAGCTAAATTTTACAGTGCTACAAATTACTTCATCGAATCTGCCGTATCGTTCTATAAGCTTATTAATAAGGGCTAGAGGAGGCCTTCTGAATATAAATGCTAGTCCATTTACAAGTACACCAGTTGGGCTCAGCACTTCATGTAATCTGGACGCAACGGAAAACACGTTTTATTTCATAGGAGTCTGCCCTATTTTTAATGAATTTGGACTTAAATATTTCAAGAAAACTTGTTTGGACATGTCTGAAGTTTTGGACATAGCTATTGATCATCACTATAATATGTGTATTCTGGTAAATTACTTGGAATCTTGTTTAAAACTTAGAAAACTAATATTAAATGAATTTGTATAGCTTTTTATTAAAAATTTGTGAATTTGAAATCGTGAATTTATTTCATTTTGCCAATCTGATCAACAACAATAAGTTAGGTCAGCTATAGATATGTATGTAAATATGTATGTATATCTATTAAATAAATAATCAAATAGTAAATTATTTTAACGGAAGTTGCTGACAAGACTTAAAAGCAATAATAACAAAAACCTAACAAAAGGACCTTCAATAAACTTTGATCTTAGTATTCACTAGAGCCCCGACTTGCGTCGTTTCGATTTGCGTCGCTTTTTAAAAACTAGAAAAATTCGATTTGCGTCGTTGCAATTTCAAGTTGCGTCGTTTTGACCCCGATTTGCGTCGGTTCGATTTGCGTCGTTTTGATTTCGATTTGCGTCGCTAAGAACAATTACATTTTTTTCTGCAGCATTGTGGATTACCAGAACCACTATCTGGTTATGGTAAGAATTTAGTGTGTAATGCGCCAAAATACCTTAAGGACGTCAAAAATGAGTCAAAGTAAAAGAAATGTAATAAGTTTGGAATTAAAATTGGACTAAATAAAACGTTTTAAATCGGGAGAAATGGCTGTTAATATAGACAGAGCTCTTGGACTAGCACCTACCACAGTAAGAACAATTTGCATCAGAGACAGTGATAAAATATATCAATTAGCTGAAATTGTCACACTCCTCCAATCTAAACAAGCTACTATAGCAAGAAATCCCTTATTGGTTAAGATGGAGTCCCTTCTTTCAATTTGGATACATGATCAAAATAAGCGAGGAATGCCACTGAGCAAAGACGTAATACAAAATAAAGCTCTTTCTGTTTACTCCGACCTTAAGAAAAATACTGCATCAAGTAGTAACGGAAATTCTGATGATTTCGAAGCCAGCAACGGTTGGTTTAACCGCTTTGAAACGCGGGCAAATTTAAATATTGTAGCATTAAAAGAAGTGTCAGCCAGTGCAGATTCAGTAGCTTCAGAAAAGTTTAAGCTTGAGCTTAAAGCCATAATTGAAAAAGTATTCTGCTAAGCAGATTTTAAACGCCGACGCGACACCTGTTTGTTTTTTGGAAACGGTTACCATCAAGAACTTACTTGTCAAAAAATGAGAAAGCATGTCCTGGATATAAAGCCGCGAAGAATCGGCTAACACTTCTTTTGGGCGGGAACGCAGAGAGAGGTTTAAATTTAAACCTTTTTTGATATACCAATCAGAAAATCCAAGGGCAATGAAAAGTATAAACAAAATAGACCTCCCGGTACACTGGCGCTCTTATAAAAAGGCTTGGATGACCTGTTTAAAGATTGGTTACAAAATTGTGCCGTTCCTGAGTTAAAACGCTATTGTTCCTCTCAACAAATTAAGTTCAAAATGCTTTTGTTAGTTGATAACCCACCAGGACATCAAATTTTTTCAGATGACATATCGGAGCGTGTAAAAGTTGTTTTTATGCCATCTAACACAACATCACTTATTCAACCTGTGGACCAGGGCGTAATTTCAAACTTTAAAATGTACTTCTTACGCCAAACTTTCCGGAAACTTCTTTATTCAACAGACAAAAATGATAAACTCTCTATGAAAGACTTCTGGAAAAACTACAACATAGTGAAAGCTATTGAAAATATACATTTATCTTGGGAAGAAGTTAAGACATCCTCCATGTAAGGGAGCTGGCGGCAATTATGGCCAGAACTTATTAATGGAGACGAAGATGGTGTCGATGATGTTGCAAACGTTAGTAATGAGTTGGCTAATTTAGCAAGTGAAGCAGAATTTGACGGAATGGAGAAAGGTGATATTAATGAATTTTTGCTGTCTCACGATGAGGAGCTTGTTAATGAAAATTTATTAGCTATTGATATTCAGCATGTTTTAGAAGAAGATTTCATAATAAGTGACATTAGAAGAAAAAAAATTAACAATCGCCAATCTTTCCAAAGCAATGCAATACATTTCCCATGCAATGGATATATTTTCTGAAAACGATCCTGACGAAAACCGTAGCACAGGCGTAGCAGCATCCGTTGATCAAGCCATTAGTTGTTACAAAGAAGTATATCAACAAAAAAATCTTTAAAAATTCAACAAATTTTAGACATTTTTGTTAAAAAAACAGTAAATCAAATGGATATGTATTGTCGATTTAGATTTACCATCTGAAGAGAGCTCAATGAAAGCTAAATAAATTAAAAATTTTTAATGCATCTACATTTTATGAATATACATATGTAAATGAATTTAATTTTTGTTATGTTTTTTCTTAATTTATTGTTTTGTCATTTCTTTATAATATGTAATTATAAACATTTGTTGAAGTAAATGAAATAAATAAAAATGTATTCATACTTGTTTTTTATCAAAAATACAGAATTGTTTGCTTTGTTTTGAATATTTTCCCCAATAAATTAAATTTCAGTGCATTTATATAGAAAAAGGTGACTCGATTTGCGTCGCGTTTCTTCGGTCTCCATTAACGACGTAAGTCGGGGCTCTAGTGTATTAAGCTAAAATGAAATGTACAATATTCTAGTAAAAAGAACAAAAACAAGTAAGAACGCTATATTTGGCTGTGCCAAATCTTATATGCCCTTCACTACGTGTATGTAATTATGTATATATGTGTGTATATGTATACTTATGTTTGTTCGTATGTATTTACATGTCCGAATTAATTAATGATATTAATTTTAGTCCATTTAGGTTTTTCGCCCATATCTTCGCTAATTCTGGGCCAATTGGTAAATTTTTTTTAAATATCCCAAAAAGGGATGCCTTACACATATATATAAAAATTTAAATATTAAAAAAAAAAATTTTTTTTGCTTACATCCCGAAATTTTTTTTTTTGGTTACACGTATGTATCTCGAAAAATTTTTTTCCTCTCAAAATTTCCCAAAAGGCATGTCTTACACACAAATATAATAATTTTTGCTTATATTTCGAAATTTTTGTCACCAGAGGTGACAAGGGTATATATAAGTTTGTCACTCCGTGTGTAATTTCTACAATATTCATTTGCGATCCCATAAAGTGTATATATTCTGAATCCTTATAGAAAGGTAAGTCGATTTAGCCATGTCCGTCTGTTCATCTGTGTATCTGTTCGTCTGTTGAAATCAACTTTTCTCAGCCCCCCGACGTCGTACGGACCCGTTATTGGTATCAAACAACCAGAAATTTCCCCGAGATTCTTGCTATTGAAAAATCACCAAATCCGACTATTAACGAGATACACGCCTTTTGAGAACTTAAAAAAAAATTTTTTTTTCGAGATACAACAGAAACAAATTTTTTCGAGATAAAGGCAAAATTTTCTTTTTACACAAAAGTGATTATATTTGTGTGTTATATATACCTTTTGCGAAATTTCACAGAAAATTTTTTTTCGATATATACACAAAAAAAGTTTTCGAGATATAGGCAAAAAAAAATTTTTTTTTTGTTTACATAAATACACGTAGTGAAGGGTATATAAGAGATGGCACAGCCAAGTATAGCGCTCTTACTTGTTTTTAAATAAATTTTTCAATTTTTTTGTATTGTTTAACTATTTACAACAGATTAAAAACAATTATGAATGCTTAAAAAAACAATATTGTTGACATACTGTCGTTCAAAACGAACGTTTGGCACAGCTCTAATATGTACCCTTAACAATATTACTTTTATCGTTAATGTTTTTTTCTGTATTAGATTTGTGATCAAAATATCTTCATAATATTTGTGGATGCCAGGCACCCAGGAGCAAAACATGGTGCGTTTATTTGTGTTATAAAGCCGTTTTAGATGCACTATTGGCTTGAGAGGATTGCCCAGAAAAAGCCACGCAAATTATAAATGCATGCTGCGTTTTATATATTGTATGTATTTTTTACAAAAATAATTGGCCGCCAAATAAAAATTTGGAACCTCTTAATTTTAATGATGACGAAAATGATAGCAGTTATGATAATAACGCATATTTCGAAGAAACTGCAGCAGCAAAAACTATAAGGAAATAAATTTCAGGAGATCTGCTTACAAATATTGTAAAAACATTATTTATACACACAAAACACTTACTTGTTTAAAAAAGATAATAATATACTTATTTAAAAAAAATACAAAAAAAAACATTGTTAAAGTTACAAAATTATATAAATTTAAAACGTTTTTGTATTATATTATTACGGTCTGATTCATAATCAACATGTGCCATAAGTTTTAAAGAAGTAGCTATTTCTTTTAAAGTTAAAGCTTGTTCTTTTGAAGCTTTTAAAGGTGCCAGGGGTATATATAAGTTTGTCATTCCGTTGTAATTTTTACAATTTTCATTTGCGACCCCATAAAGTATATATATTCTGAATCCTTACAGATAGAGTAGTCGGTTTAGCCATGTCCGTCTGTCTGTCTGTCTGCTTGTCTGTCCGTCTGTTGAAATCAAGTTTTCTTCGATGCCGTACGGACGCGTTATTGGTATCAAACAATCAGAAATTTTCCTGAGATGTTTGCTATTGAAAACTAGTAAAATCGCTTATTAACTGACCGAGATATAAGCCAAAAAAGACGACTTCCAATTATTTTTTGTTTTTTTTACTCAAAAATTATTATATTTGTATGCAACACATTACTTTTGGGGAATTAGAAAAAAAAAAAATTTTTTTCGAGTTATAACCAAAAAAATTAGTTTCTAGATATAAGCAAAAACAATTTTTTTCTACACAAAAATTATTATATTTGAAAAAAAAATTAACGAGATAAAAGCAAAAAAACAATTTTGTACCCTTTACCACAGGTGTAAACATCATATTTATTTATAAGAAATTCTGTTTGTTAGCATTTGCTACTAACCCAACCTTTATAAATGAAATGCCTGAAAGTTGCAATACACTCACATGTTTTTCTTTACACATTCATATATTTTTAACTTTCCACTGATATTTCAACTAAATTTAGAAAAACAAATTTTTTTAATTTTGCAGAAAGTAAAATGACAAAGAGATAAACAGTGTTGCCCACTAAAAAGACTGATACAAATTTACAGGATTGTGGTAAAAAAAATAGTTGTAAATTTTAATTATTTTGCATAAAAATATTTAAATTATAATATATTTTTTTCAAATATACATAAAAAAGACAATTGATGTCTTTTTTTATATTAATAAGATCATTAAAAAATTATCAATAGTAATTATTGCCAACTATTGCCCTCTAAATTTTTGTATATTATAATCTTGGTAACTCTAATTAGATAGTTAACAAAACAATAAAAATGGAGGGTAAAATAAGCCATCAAAATGCAATTAAATTTACAAATTCATATCGTTCCTACCCAATTTTAAGTGATATTAACAATAAATTATAAAGAAAAAATGATTTAAACGAGAAGGATATGAAAAAATTGCAAAAAAAATGGTGGCTAAAAAAGTTTAAAAAAATTCGCTCGTGAATGAAATGAAAACAAGAAATTTTCAAGAAATTCGTGTTTTTTTTTTTGAAATTTTTATTTATAATACGTATACAAAAATTTCATCAAAATACTTTCATGTGTAAAGGTAGGGTAAAGCAAAATCTGCAAAATCTGTGAGGAAACGACTGATATTTCAGCAAAAATAGATTTAACATTTTTTCTTCGTAAGTTTTTAAAATTCATGTAAATTTAGCTTATTTCATGTGTTCATATTATAATAATGATGGCTGCGATTATTTGTTTGTGTCAGAGTACGAAAACAAACAAAACGAAACGTTTCCAATAGTTTTGTTTCGCTCATTTAAGAGAATTAAAGCAAAATCCAGGATACGGTACTTGTATTTTGTTTTGTTTTGTACTGTGAGTGCAAACTAAGCCAGAATCGAAAAGAACGCAGCTGCAAAGTGAAACATAGAAAATACAACAGTATAATACCTACTACAAACCAAGGCGCATAAATACCAGGTGGTGTCAAAAACCCAGCTGATCTACTTTTTTCTTGCATAATTACGAGTTTTATCTGTCAAAAGTTGTTTATGTTTATCTCTTTTAGCTCCCGCAAAAAACTAAAACAACAAAAATTTGCCTTGATTCACTTGACATCTCAACAACGAAAAAACAACAAAGTTTTACTTGTTGTAATCTCAACGCCACCTAATGTTGATGCGCCTTGCTACAAACGTTTGTAAACGTTTGCTGATTGATTAGCTTTTTACAAGAAAAGTGAGAGAGTTACCCAGCAAACACAAAGTCAAGGCGAATTAATGTCAGGTGGCCTCAGTTCGGAGAGGATTTTTTTTATCCATTTTTTTTATATGAAGTTTGATATTAGGTTTTACAAGAGAGATAAAATTATTTTTTATGTATGGAGTTTGACATTTGCGTGACGAAAAAAAATAATCAACTGATTAACTGAGGCCACCTGATATATATTGGCCTTGCACAAAGTCAAGCGTTTGAAATATAGCGATATTCAAACTTATTAAGTTTGATGGTTTCAATTGCATTTTTTTATTTTCAAACTTTTCATTGTTATCTTCTACTGTCAACACCCATTCTTTTTTTTTAAATAAATGTTTTTATTTTGATTTAGAAGGTTTTTTCTTTCTCACCATTCAACTTTTTCATATCGCTATCATAATGTCTTTTAATAACATATTCTCTATTTTTCTAAAGTATTTGATAACATAAAATGCATGATATATCATGAAAAAATTTTCGCATATCAATTTGAAATGAAATACTTTGGTCTGCTGGGTAATTATACATGAAAAAAATATGTAAATGAAATAGCTAATGTTTGCAAACGTTTCAAACTTGTTTCGTACTCGAACGAAACATGCCGACAAAGCAAGGCCAAAGAGCAAAAAAGCAATTGTTTCGTTTGCGATATTTTGCATTGAGAAGTTTCTGGTATTGTTTTGCTTGCAAACAAAACGATTCATGAAAATTAAAAAGTATGTGACTTTGAAAGAATGTTTTGTCAATCGTTTCGTTGTATGTATAAAAGGTGTGTTGCGTATATCAAATCAACCATAAGGCAACAAAATTTTCCCACTTAAATTATTTTTCTTAAACGTATCAAAATCAACCAAAGCGTTTTAAGTTGTATTTAAGTGTGTACTGAAAAAATGAATTCTGCATTTAAATACAACTTAAAGATAAATACAGCACTCAAAAACTGACCATAAGATGTCACTTAAGCATCATTCGTTACATTAAGCTTTTACATATTATTTTTTACGTGTTATTACTAAAAAAGATGTGTTAATAATTTTCAAGAATATTTTATTCATACATTTTTTTAGTTTTGTGTTTAACATAAAAAATAATATCGCACCAAAAACTTTTAAAATAAAACATGCCGATTATTGCAGATATAAAAAAAACTACCACTTTGGTGTAATTGGAACAAAGTGGCATCTCTGTTTATAAAGAATATTTAGAAATTTTTGATATTATATTGCGCATTAAGTAAACATTATTTTACTTTACTTAGTAAGGCAACTTCACACATATTCTTTTGCTCTTAATTTAGTCGTTGATGAGACAGCGACGAGTGTACATGCAAACAATGTTCGCATGTGCACGTGGATCATAGATCAAGATGGATGCGACAACAAAAAAAAATGATGTATTTTATTTTCTGATGAGTTTTTTTTTCTGTGATCAGGGTTGCCGCAACAAAATTTAAAAGAATGACTAAGTTAAGAAGAAACAAGTAAGAGCGCTATACTTGGCTGTGCCGAATCTTATATACCCTTCACTGCGTGTATTTACGTAAAAAAAATTTTTTTTTGCCTATACCTCGAAAAAAATTTTGTTGCTTATATCCCAAAAAAATTTTTTTTTCTTAAATTTCTCACAAAGCATGTCTACACACAAATATAATTCATTTTCGTGTAAAAATAATAAAAAAAAATTTTCCTTATATCTCAAAAAATTTGTTTTGCTTATATTGCAAAAAAATTTTTATTGAAATTTCTCAAAAAACATGTCCTACACAAAAATATAATCATTTTTGTGTAAATGCCCAAATGAAGCATCAAATCTTGTTCAAAGTGAACTTAATCAAATTGAAATATGGTTGAGCAAATGGAATATAAAAGTCAACACTGAAAAATCTGTTCATGTAGTGTTCACACTACGTAAAGGTGTCTGCCCAAGTTTGTATATCAACAATAATCAAATTCCAAAAAAAGACAGTGTGAAATATCTACGAATGCATATTGATAAAAGATTAACGGGGAAGACTTACATTAAAGCTAAAAAGGAGCATTTAAAAATAAAAACCAAAAGACTGTATTGGCTGTTAGGCCCATTGTCACAAGTTAGTACTGAATCTAAGTTAATAATTTATAAAACTATACTTAAGCCAGTTTGCTGTGGGGTACTGCCAGCCACTCAAATATTGAGATTTTACAACGATATCAAAATAAAACATTAAGATCAATAGTTGATGCTCCATGGTTTGTTTCTAATATCACTATACATAAAGATTTATTAATTCCAAAGGTAAAAGATGAAATCAAAAGATTCAGCACAAACTATCTACAAATGTAAAGCAACCATTGAAATCCGTTGGCAGTTTCCCTACTTGATGATACCCAAGAAGTTAGGAGACTTAAACGACATCATATACTTGATTTACCATTTCGTTAATTTATTTATTGTTTATTGTTATTATTATATAGTCATTCTGTAAATATTTATTCCATTTAATTCATTTGTAAATCATTATATATAAAATTCGTATGTTAATGTGTTGTTGTTTTTGCTGAAGTCCAACAACCAATGATAATATTACTATATCCAATTTGCTTATTATCCTTAAATAGATAGATTATAAATAAAATTTATTATGAAAAAAAAAAATTTCCTGTAAAAAAAATAAACAAAAATTTTGTTTACTTATATCTCATTAATTGTCCGATTTTGGTGATTTTCAATAGCAAGCATCTAGGGAAAATTTCTGATAGTTTGATACGAACGAATAACGTGTCCGACATCGGGGGGCTGAGAAAAGTTGATTTCAACAGACTCACAGACGGACATGGCTAAATCGATTTCCCTATATATAAGGATTCAGAATATATATACTTTATGGGTCGCAAATGAATATTGTAGAAATTACAAACGGAATGACAAACTTATATATACCCTTATCACCTTAGGTAAAGGGTATAATAACAAATATATATAAACATTAAAATATATTTAAAAAAAAAATTTTAAATAGAAGTTGTGTCCGTCTATCCGTCTGTTTTTTAGTATCATAAAAAAATCAAGTTTTCTAAGACTTTCTGACATGTAGGTATATACGTACATACATACATAGGTATACATATACACACATTGGTACATACATTAATACACGTAGTGAAAGGTGTATAAGATTCGGCATAGCCGAATATAGCACTCTTACTTGATTTCTTTCTTGTGTTTGCTGACTATGTAGGGTGGACGATAGTGCTCAAGGCGAATCCATATAAGGTGATTGCAATACTGCAACAAATACAACAATACAAAAAATACTGGCAAATATATTTTTGATATATTGTGCATACAGAAATGTAATTTAAATGTTTTTTTTCTGTAATTTTAAATTTTTCAAAAATAAAAGCAGGTTTATGTTAACAAAATTAAGAAAAGTAAACACACTTTGACAAAAGCATTCAAACTGAATTTGCCTTGCTATAGAGAAAAAAATGATCAGCTGACGAGTTGCAATCACCTGATATCAATTCGCCTTGATAGTGCTGTTTGTTATGGTGGCGAATATAATTGTTGTGAGTGCGTTTGTGTTGTTTTTAGAGGTGAGTGTTTAAGTGTTATGATGTTTAGAATATTTGTTGTAAACATTTTTACACTTCTGGAAATTGTGATATTTGTATGTTTTGAAGTAGTTGGTGTTACAACAGCTACAGTAACGTTAGATCTGGCGGGAACAAAAAATGTTACCTCAGCAGTTTTTTGGCAGATGGGTAACCCATAAATCTACCACTGGGTGCTCCAGCGAATGTACTTACCACTTTTAATTATTTGAAGCCATAATTTTTGCTTTAATATATTAAGACGAATGGTTTTTTCTGATTATCTGTTTTCGACATTAGTGTCATTAAGAAATATTTTATTATTATTTTTATTTAATAGATATACATAATAAGATAGAAGTTTACAAAAAATTTTAATATAAAATGTACATATTTACATATATATAACTGACCTAACTTATTGTTGTTGGTCAGATTGGCAAAATGAAATAAATTGACAAGAATAGTATTAATACATATTTACATTAGAAAGGCAAGAAAAATAAGAAAGTTAAAAACAATTTTTACATGTATTTATCAACCGATTTTTAATAAAAAGCTAAACAAATTCATTTAATAATAATTTTTTGAGTTTTTAACAAGATTCTAAGCAATAAAGTATGTCCAAAACTTCAGACATGTCCAAACAAGTTGTCCTGAAATATTTAAGTCTAAATTCGTTAAAAATAGGGCAGACTCCTATGAAATTAAACGTGTTTTCCGTTGCGTCCAGATTACATTATGTGCAGAGTCCAACTGATGTACTTTTATATATTTAGAAGGCCTCCTCTAGCCATTATTAATAAACTTATAGAACGATACGGCAGATTCGATGAAATAATTTGTAGCACTGTAAAATTTAGTTGCGAAAAAAGGTAATGAAATTGAGCCGCAGCTGTTAGAATTTGTTCTTCAAATGCTTTAACGAGTGGTAGAATTTTCCTGCAGTGTCTGCTTAGAGGCTCTGAACTATTAGCGGGTACAAAGTTAATTACAATACAAGGATTAGTCCACTCATTGACGCAAAAAGTTTGTTTCGATATTATCATTTCAGCGAGCATGCGAGGCAATCTATTATCAGGCATATTAAGGACTTTATTAGTGTAGTCAAAATGCAATTTTAACGTATCCAGATATAAAGAATTTTAACCAGTTTCCAAAAATAGCACACCATATTTGCGCACCGTAGAAATTTATAAAGCGAGAGGCAGCATGAAAGATTTTAAGTTTATTACCATTAGATATTTCGGGATGGTTTATATATTAGATCATAAAGTAGATATAGCCATTTTTTAACATAAAAGTTTGTTTTCCAAATTTTTATTTAAAGATAGATTGTAATTGAGTTCCATTCCAAGATGGTTGGTTGGTTGGTTTACGTGGTAGTTTGCCGCACT
>NDXZ01026474.1:5510-17609 GCA_003055125.1 Paykullia maculata | reverse complement strand
AGAATGCTGACGATGAAATCGTAGCTGGTTTCGAAAATGCAATTCCACTCGGCTAATTTCATATGGTAAAACTGAATTTTTAAAATAAAATAATAACATTCTCAACATATTACCCTTTCAAAATATAAGAACTTTTAAGCCAGAATAAAATTCATTAATTAATTGATAATAATAAGTTCAATAATAAAAAAAACGAGGCAGTCGTCTTTTTTTACTTATGTCTCAGCCGGATCTTTTTAGTTTTCAATACCGATTTTCTCGAAAGTATTTCCAAAAGTTTGATACCACAAACAACCCTGGGTGATTTATGGGAGCTACGTAAACTTGATTTCAACATACACACGGATAGACGGACAGATGGACATGGCTAAATCGACTTCCCCATCTATAAGGATCCCGAATATATATAATTTATAGGATCGCAAATTAATATTGAAGAAATTACAAACGGAATGACAAACCTATATACACATACCCTTACCACATGTGTGAAGGGTATAAAAATATAATATATTTATGTATGTAAATAACTTACAGTATCCATCAAGTATGCAAACTGTGTAAAAATACATGCACACACATTATATACATATGTATGTATTTATGCATGTATGTATATTTTGCATCATGGAAATTGAAGTTTAAAAAAGAGAAAGAAAAAAAAAGCAATTATAAGTACATAGTTATCGCAATATCATATGTACATATGTATGTATGTGGGTAGTTATGTATGTGCACATTAATGTCTGTATGTATGTGTGTAAAATGTAATTAACGATTCTCAAAGTCTGTACATTGTACATATTAGATATTTATTAGACAACATTATTTAAATTTTTTTCGTATCAGATTACTTTTTTTAGCTTTATTTTTGATTGTGTTTCAAGGTGAATTCAATTAGGTGACAGCGTCCCGGCAACAAAATAACATGAGTTTTGTTGTTGCTAAAGTGTTTAAATTATTGTTGTCAATATCGATTTTTCCAAAAGTTTGATACCACATACAATTCTGGGTGACCTATGGAAGCTACAAAAATTGATTTCAACTAACGTATGGACAGTGTTAACCGACTTTCCTATTTAAAGGGATCTAGAATATACATATTTATGCAAAAATTGCTTTGAGCAGGGGGTGTGGCACCAACTATAAAAAGAAAATACTTAAATAAAGATATTTTAGAGTCGGATACCTTGCAATTTATGTATGAATTCGATATAAAGATGACTTCATTTAATAAAATTACCTCCTATTCGCTTCTCATTTTTTCTATAATACTCTGGCTACTAACTCTGGATTCTGGGTGTTGCTTTTTTTAAACTATGTTTATTTTAGTCCGTAATAGTCAATATCTAAAGCGTATTTTTTAACATACAAACATGCATATTAATGTTCTTAGACGTACTGTGCTTTCAAAAAATGTTTGTGTGGTTCCCCTTAATTTTCTTAATTTCTTTCTGGTGATTGAGTTTTACAACATGGGAGTTTTTTATATGGAAATATTGTTGTAATATAAAAAAAACAGCAATTTTTGCCAAAAAATAAATTCATATGTAGCGCGTGTTGATGAATTGGTTGTCTAATGAAAATATATAGTGCAGAGTATGACAAAAAAAAGTTTTAAGCAAATGTAGGTATACGTGTTTCAAATATTAATTGTGGCAGTCCGAATTTCTGTGTTTTTTCATATACATACACAGTATGTTTTACTCTAATCTATATTTACATATGTACCTATATATAAAAATGTTCCTGTAGTTCTTATAAGGAACATAAGGTTTATTCAAATAGACCCATTAAAATTACCTTTTTAAGTTTAAAATCTCAAACTCTAACGTGTTGTACCAATTTGCTGAAGCACTTTTACTTTTTGAAACCTTTTAGGTGCTGTGTATTACAAAAATAGTATCAAAACCGACCTTTATACTTAAAAATCGAATTTTTCAAAATCTGTGTATGATAAAGCAAGTTGGCCAGCAGTTAAAATATTTAATAGTAAATATAAACAAAATTGTATATAAAAACGCAATTAGCATATTTATTAAATTAAAGTAATATGGTTTCAAAGAAAACGTGCTTTTTATGTCAATTTCACATACATATGTACATATATGGTCAAGATTTTACTTTTTGTATGTATAACGGATTTTTGATCTTTTCAAAATATTTATTCTTATAGTTTTTACGCAATCCATAGGATTTAATGGATTTGTATGTTGTAACTTATATTTCTGTAAATAAGTGTCATATAAACAATTAAACTTTTTATACAAGAAAAAAAATACTAATTTTTTTCTAGTTACCACCTCGAGTATACATACATATGTGTCTTATATAAAATATTAGAATCAGTATCTCGCTTACATCTTAGACGTCTATTAGCCAATTTTGACGATTATTAATACCATATTTCTTTCGAATACATACATATGTATGTACATTAGGGTGGTATGGTTGCCAAAAAAATTAAAATTTATAGGGGGAGAAATGATTCTACGAAGAATTCTTAGCAAATTTGCCGTAAAAACCATAGGTCTTAAACGATTTTCGATCCCGCGCAAATTCGAAAATATGTTGTAAGTACTGCTTCGTTTCATGGTTTGTGTAAAATTTTCAAAAACAGAAAGGTATTGGGAACCAAGATAACAATTCTGAGTTTTCTTTTATGATAAAAGTCTCTACAGATTTTCCTTATTTAAAAAAATAATATTTTTATTTATAAACTGCTACAAAATACTTAAAACAATAAAAAAAATTGTTTTAAGAAATTTAAAAATACGTATACTTAATTATTTGAACAAAAACAATTAAGTATACGTATTTTTAAATTTCTTCTAAAGAAAAGCACAATATTTTATTTTATTAATGGAAGCAGAAAATCTGCGCGGGAGAAGATTTGATCACAGACCCATGGTATCTTGGGAAATTTTTCTTAGAGTTTCGCGTAGATTACGTTTGTGCTGTACGATTTTTGATAAAAAAAAACTGACCCACCCTAATGTACATATGTATATCTCATATGCATAATTATTTATACTTCATGCAGGCGAAAACATCAGAAAACTTAATTTTAACATACACACACAGCGAGTAATTGTTATGAATATGTTTATGAAAGCTTTGCTTATATGAATAGTTTAAAACATACATACATACTGTACATACATATGTATGTATGTATGTATGTATGTTTGTATTTAGTTAATATATTTACCCATATTCCATCTGCTAAATTTGAAGTGTTAAATCGTTTAAGCACCGTAATACATACATATATGTATAAATATATACATATGTATATATTTTTAACTTATTTATAAATAATATTTATTATTTTTAAAATATACATTTTTAAATATTTTAATCTTTCAGATGAAAAACAAATAATATAAAGTTATTAAAAATAGAAATGCATACATATATACATACATACATACATATTTACAAACAAATATTTTATTATTTGCATAAAACATACTTTTGTTTATACAAACATATGTGGTGGACATTAGGTTCCCTGCAGGAAGCCTGGGGTCAAGTGTCTCCAAGTCACCACCTATGTCGACTATTGTGGTGACTTTTTGGTGATGTTGTCAACAAAGCGTCAGTACTTTTTATTTTGCTAGTAACAAGTACCAAAACTGTAGACTAAAATTATAAAAAAAAATATACTAATGAATACCTGGTTCCAATGTCGCCATATGGTCCCATAAGTACTACCTAGTCAATAGTTCTAACGTCACTAGTGGATTTGCAATGACAGGTTGGTCAGTAGTACTGTTGACAAAGCTAATATTGAATCAGTATTATTTCACTATCGACATTTCCTGTAGGGCTAATATACTTTATATACCTACATACATACTAGTGTAATTTTTAAAAATCAATCGATATAGTATATCGTCAATATTTTACTTTGAAACTTAATTTCGATATTTTTGAACTCTGGTTTTATATTATATAGTCTTGACCAGTCTTGACAACAACAGCGCCGTAAATTTCATCCTATTTAAGGTGTTTGCGAGTCTATAGCAACAAACACCCCTAACTGTCAAATGTGAAAATTTAAAATATTTATATACAGTTTCATAGTTGCGGTGTATTCAGCGTTAGCCGTTCTATTGTGCATAAGTTGTGAATAATGTTTCGATTACTGTGTCAAGTTTTGTATGTCTAGCATTTCACGCCGGTTCCTTCCAAAATCACCGTTCGATATTTAGTTTGTCAGGCTTCCTTGATGTCTTTGAAAAGAGTACCTGATAGTATAAGCCGTTTGACAGATGAACACATCAAACAGAGAGTGCTTGTTATGTCAGTATCTGATCATTACAGGTGCAATTTAATTTTTACAGCGCCTTCGTAGTTTTACCATTTATTTAAAGAAATATCGATAAAAAAAATATCAATATTTTTTTTGCATTTGCCCACCCTAATACAAACGGATCTAGTAAATACTATGTTCATATTAAAGGTTGCATTTGAATACTACTAAGTACAGACAAAATGAATATACCACGGTAATTATCTGTTACTCTTGTTATAAATGAGAGACTGTTGTGTTATGTTATGGTTTGCTTTAACATACTCATTATTCTCATAAAAACAGTATCAGCTACGTATGTATTGGATCAGGTAAGAGACTCACTTGTTGTTTTTTTTTTCAAATAACTGTTGCACGCACCAAAATACATGTGTGTGATCTAAAAGAACTGTAGATACTCAAGTATCTTAAAATTTAATTTTTCGACTTTTTTGGACGTTTTAAAGGCTTTATTATAAAAGCCTTAATAAAAACAAGTAAGAGCGCTATATTCGACTGTGCCAAATCTTATATACCACTTATTACGTGTATTTATGTATGTGTATATATATATATATATATGTATACACGTATCTATGTATTTACATGTCCGCAAGGTATTTAAAGTCTTAGAAAACTTGATTTTTTTCTAATATTAATTTTAGTCCGTATAGGTTTTTCGCCCATATCTTATTCTGGGCCAATAATATATCTTTTTTGCTTATATCTCGTTAATTGTCGGATTTTGGTGATTTGCAATAGCAAATATCTCGGGAAAATTTCTGATTGTTTTTAACTAATAACCTGTCCGTACGACATCAGGGGGTTGAGAAAACTTAAGTTCAACAGACGGATAGACGGACATGGCTAAATCGACTTCCTTATCTATAAGGATCCAGAATATATATACTTTTTGGGGACGCAAATTAATATTGTAGAAATTACAAACGGAATGACAAACTTATACATACACTTGTCACCTCTGGTGAAGGGTATAAAAATACAAAACAATAATTAGACATGGCTAAAAGTAAATTAAGCACAGATGCGTAGCGTCAGATTATTTAGCTAATGAGCTCAAAAGGAGCATCGTTGGTGAGGTTGCATTCAACGCAGTAGATGATATTTAAATTTATGGATGCACAAACACAACATAAGCTAATCGTATCAAAGAAGAATTTAAAGTCCCGAGTTTATTTTGCCCGTTAGCGTTTTAAGAAGGAATGCTTTTTTAGAAAATGGTCCTTTAGAATGACATATCGAAATTGTGTCGTTTAGATTAGACGAAAAGTTTTAAATATTACGTCATCAATGATGGAATGGCATCGTTGCGGAAATGAAATGGCTTGGGCCGGAAACATCAAAGGAACGTTGCATGGCTCTGGTAAATAGTATGCCCATTAAATGTGCAGCTTTTGTTAAAAATAGAGCTTTACCTACCAAATATAAAGTCAGTCATTATTTGGGTTTTGTTGTTTTTTTAAATAAGACAAACGTGATGCAACGAATAAAACTGAAGCAAAGTAACATAACGTGTTTCTTGGATACCTCGTGAAACATTAGGACATACATAGAAATGATTAAAGTTATAAAAACATTACATACATATGTATGTATTGTATGTATGTATACAATACAATTTTTGGCTATGGGCGCACATACATACATAGCTTATTTGCTAACCTAACATCCGCCACTGTATGTACATGTTATCGTAGTTGGTATATATTTTTTTTAGAAATAACCTTGACCCTATTTATTACATCCACATGTACACTGTTTCCATCGATTTAAGTAGATATGTACATACATAGGTACATATGTATGTATATAAATATAAACAGGTACATATTGTTTATTATATGTACATATGTATGTAAGTATGTGTTTTGTTACATTTTATTTTATTTTTATTTTATTTTGAATGTAACTCCATTTAAAAAGTATATTTTAATAAATGCGTTTTAATTAATTCTTTTTTTATATGTATGTATGTATGTATGTATGTATGTATGTTAACTTTTGTTAAAAATATTTTCAATAAATTTACTTTGTTGACATTTAAGGAAATGATTTTCATTGATTTTTACCACTTTACAAGCGGTTTTTGATTTTTTTTTAGATTGTAAGTCTTAAAAAAATTTCACACATATGTAGCATGTATGTATGTATGTAGTATGTACATAATTATGTATGTAACACATTTAGTAAATTTTTATTTTCAGATTTTTATTATTTAAAATTTGCACAAAATACCAAGGTTAACTAATATGTAAATGTATGTGTACACAACATACACACACACATGTTTACATATAGTATATTAAAATGCGTTGATGAAAAATGTTTGTACATACATATGTATGTACATAGCACGTATGATTATTTTATTTTTATTTATATGTAAAATGTTTAAATATTATTTGATCTATTTTTATATGAATAATTACTTCTTTTTTTTTTTCTTTTTTTAACGACGAAATTTATGTTATCTACTGAAAGAATTAAACTCAACTGAAAAGTTTTAGCAATTCCATCGATGTATGAGGTTTTTTTTTCATTTGACATTTTTTGATTTTGCGCGTTTGGTTATCGGAGATAATAGTTGTAGTTTGGAGCTACGTTCAGTAACAATAAAAAAAGTACCAGCAATTGGTTTTTACCGGTAATAAAACCTAATGACAATCAATGTTTTTTCGTAAAAATCCCTTAGTTTGTCTTTAACCAATAATAAAATTTGCTTTTGTAGCTGAAACAAAGCCATATTCTATCGCTTAATATGTATGTATGTATGTGTTCATTAAGAAACTCTTTGGTAACGTTTTAGAATAAAAATCTCACCCACAAAAACGTTTTTTTTAAATCTCCCAAAAAAAGTACATTTATTTTAAAAATATGATAAATAAAGTAAAATAGTAAAGTGAAAAATGCTGTTTCGTTATTAAAAGACATAAAGTTTAATTTTAACGTGCGTGTTGTTTTGCATAATGGATAAATGTCCTGTACTACTTTAATAGTACAAATTCTTAAATTTTGATTCCTTTTTTTCATGTTTTTTTTTTTGATAAATAAAAAAAACAGATTTTTAAATTTTACCTCGTTTTGTGGGTGAACTTTTTTGACAGCCGCAAAAAGTAATGCAATTTTCTTAAATAATTTTCAATTGCCTATTTTACTATTATGCTAGGGGCTTTTTGATATTTGCAAAAAATGTTAAAAACTTATCGCCATAATGTACTTATCGCTCATTTGCTTTAACAACGTCATAACTTAAAATATTTAATTTTTCAGGAGACGCATATTTACCCCCATATTCATAACAAATTTTTAAGTTTATTGAACAAATTTTGTATGAAAATTTCGTTTAATAAACCTTCAATAAACTTAAAAATTGTTTATGAATATGGGGGTTAGTTTTTAAACCGATGTATTTGAATTTGAATTCAAATAAGATTATGGCTTCAGTTGTCACTTTTCAAGATAATTAGTCGATGTTGACCATACAAATGACAAGGCACAACTAAAATAATACGTTATTGCAAGTAATAGACAATAGGTTATGCAATAAGGATAAAATGCTTCTATGGCGATCCTGAGAGTGATTTTAAAAGCTGATTCACAAGACTTTGTCAGGTATTAAAACACTTTATTTATTATTTACTGGTGCTATTAACTCGAAATATGTGTTTTTTGAATTATGACGTTGTTGCAGCAAATGAGCGATATGTACATACATACAAACAAATGTATAAAAATTAACAAAAAATAGTAAATCTATTTTCCTCCCTTATGAATCTGCTCCAGCTATGAAAGTCGACAAATTTTAGAAAAACCATAACATTTAAAATTTTAACAATTTTGACGTTTTATTGAACAAATAATTCAATCATTGAAATTAAAAATTGTTTAAATGCGGGAAATTCTAAACGCCCTAAAAAACAAACTTACATACATACATGCATATGTATGTATGTAAATATTTATTTGTTTTTACATGTATGTATAGCAAAATCTTTAATAATACGTTCTATCGACATGGGTATTTAGAGAAAAATTGCGATACATGCCACAGCGATGAAGTTCATTAGAAAACTTTTGCGAAAGTGGAAAATAGCGTGATGGTATTGTAAATGCGTTCGGGCTATAGTATCCATATTCGGAATTATAAGTTCTGTACATGGTATTGTCATCTCTCTCGACTCCATATCCTTTAAAGTTATCTGTAATAAAGAAATTGAAGCATTTTTTTTTTAATTTATGTACATGCATATGTAAATAGGTACATACATACATACATATGTACATATGTACAATATTTTAACATACTTACACGGACACTTGATTTTTTCTCGTGTGTGCAAATGTTCGTACAATTTAAGAGTTTGAACAATTGGTTTACGCTTTAAAAATTTTTGAAATTCAACTTCTGGATTAAAAGTTTCAAATGAATTGCAAACGTTTTCACACATTTTATTCAGCTAAATGATAACACAACGAATAAAGAAAATAAATTCTTAATTAGCAGACATTTAAAAATATTTTATGTATGTACATATTAAATTTAAAATTATACTACATACGTACTATGTTTTTTTTATTTTTATCGACAAAACAATGCTGTCGTTTTGGAAACTTACGGTAAATAGTAACGGTAATATTGCATTAATAAAATATGTTTGTGGCATTTGTTACATTTTTGTAATACAAAGTTTGACATTTACAATAGTACAAAGTTTGTATGCATGAATATTTCAAAACCTAAATAATACAAACTTGTTCTTACTTAACACAGTACACATTTACGTAGGTCGTCAACTTTATGAACATACATGCATACATACGTATGTAAATGACTTTTTAATATTACCTAACGTAACATCAAGTTTAAAATATTTTTACATCAAGTTGCAGCATAACCAAACTTTAAACTGAATTGAGTTTATAAAGTTAAATAAAACAAACAAATAAAGTTAAATACTATTTGGACGCGCCAAATTTTTATTCTCCCCCCTAATTTAAGCAATAGTGTTGTTTTTCCTTATATTTCGCCAGTAGTTAACACTGTTTTTCTCGGGAATACTTTGAAAAGTTTGATACCACTTCCCACAAATCTGGTATTCAACACGAACATACAGACAGAAGGAGATGGCTAAATCGACTTCCCTATCTAATAAGGATCCAGAATATACATACATACATATGTACATATATGTATACTTTACAGGGACGCAGATCGATATTACAGAAATTAACACATATAACCTTGCCACCTGTGGTGAAGAATATAAAAAAAGATAGTAAAAATAATGGATTATCTGTTAGTAGAAGAACACGAAAGTTTATGAAAATTAAGTTCAAAGGATTATATTGGGTGAACTTAAAAGGTATGCTATCACGGCCTTTTATTATTATTAAACGTCTTAAAATAGGTTTATTATGCTACCATAGACAGAAAGGTTTCTTAAAAAAAAAACAACAGCAAAGTTATGACAATTCAGTATAATTACGGTGACCATACTTTTTTAATCAAAACACAGAACAAGAAAAAATGAACCATTGTTTTCATTTTTTCTTGTACAAACAAACAAATACAGATTAATTTAAAAACAAAAATATTTTGTACAAAAATCATCTTATTGATAGACGGCATCCCAAGGTAGATTTAAAAAGGCAATAGCGTCGCTACACCAAATATAACAAAACAAAAACCACATCAACAATTTTTTAGTTCTTTTCATTTTTAACACAAAAATTAATGTTTTGCAGCTTTTGGATAAACTACAGACATGTTTGTAATATTTGTATGTAGGACATGCCTTTCGGGTCATTTGAAAATAAAAATAGACTAATTGGCCCAAATCCTCAGATATATTGGCGAAAAACATATGTAAATACATACATACGTAAACTGTATTACTTAACGATACGTTTTAACAAAAATTATGCTAACATGTTTAACAAGATTTTATTTTGATTTATAAAAATGTAGAACAAATAATGAACTCGAAATAAAATTCAGAACATTTTAAGGTTTTTACATAAGAATAATTTATACAGAACAGAGCTCTCAAATACAGTACAGTCTGTATAATACAGAACGGACGGTCACCGTAGGTATGAAAACATACCTTGTGATCCCACCATATCACTATGGTTTCACCGACCACTTTCTTTTGCCAACATTATTTTAGAGCGAAGTTCTTTACTCTTCTTATTAAACTTTGTAGAAACATTCTCTACCTGTGACAGCTCAATAAAATGACTAAAAAGTGTTCAACTCCTACTTAGCTCTTTCATAAAAAACTGTATAAAAAATCTACATTTTGTATGAGAGCCCCCTTAAGTAATAGAGATATTGGGTAGGTAAGTTAGAAATAAATGTTGGTTCGGTCATACATTTGACTTGTGTGGGGGCATTCTAGGCGCTGCAGGAACTTAATTTAAGAATTTCATTAAATCGCCATATTTTTATGGGAGTTTCCTAGAACTATAGGACGCGGTTGGTCGCGGCTAAGTTTTTTACAATAATTTTGAAAAAACTATAACCTCCCATCATTAATTAATATTATTACTGGGAAAAACCCGGAAGTACAACTTAAGAGCTTTTCAAACATAAGCGTAGGGTAAACATTTTAAGCATTTTTTTTAAACGTCAAATAATAAAAGCCTATCAACAGAAAATGAAGCACAATGTTTAAAAAATCCATTTCCATCCATTTTTACCCATTTCCATAATAATATTAAAAAAATCAGTGGTGACGAACATTTAAAACTTTTCGTTAGATAGCTTCACGCTTAGTCCCCTAAGATTCATGCAGTTTTAACGAAAATTAAGTTTCGACTAATACAAACTCGCAGATGCAACCAATGGAAAACCGGGATGGGTTGCATATTCGTCTCTTGTCATTTAACAACAATCAAAAGCCGTTTTTAACATAACTGCGAAGAGTTTTTAAAAATCGAATTTTGGCCAAAGAAAGTGGTCGTTGAAACCATAGTGCATATAGACAAAAGCCTACCTACTAGCACTGTCTATTGTACAACCTATTTTAATCTAATATCTTTATACCTACATTAAAAGACAATTTTCTTGAATTTTTTAAATATTTTTTTAATAATTTACAAAAAGTTTGTTCTGTAAAAAAAGAATTGCTGAAAAATCCTACTACTTTTTGTCATGTGTATTGTTTGGCATTTACGAGTAATATTTATAATTTACATGCGCACTGTTAAATACAAATACACTTCTAACACACAACAAAAACAGTTTTACTATTGTTGTTAAAAGTCCAGTGTATAGACGAGGAAAATAGATAAGAATAGAGTTAAAAACTTAAAATGTTAAACTTTGTTAATTTTATAATATGTGTTGCAACGTTTAGTCAAACATTCGATTCAAGTCTAGCAATAAAACGAGGTCCACATCATCCGCGTAGTGAACAGTCAAAAACTCGAAAAGTCGACCAGCATTTAACTCATGAAGAGCAGTAAGTGTTGAAACATCATTTGCTAAAAAAAAACATTACATATGCACATACATACATACATACATACATACATACAGACAACGTTACCGTTGGGATTTTTTTAAAAGTTGCACAAAAAGGGGATTTAAAAAAAAAGTTGCACAATTTTTTTTGTACGTTTTTTTTTTAAATAAATCATAACCAAATAAAATAAATAGTTTTGCATTTTGTTTACTATTGCAAGAAGACTCTGCCTTCCGAGAAACTCTGCCATTTCCTTACTTTTAGTACGACCGCAAAAATCATAAAATAAATATTATTTTTTTTTTTTTTTTT